>VZRZ01003270.1:1393784-1413021 GCA_013398175.1 Climacteris rufus
CCCTCATAACTGGTGAATGCTCAGTTGAAAGGAAAGAAATGTACTCCTGGAGAAAGATGACCTTGGGAAGGTCTTTTCTTTGGACTTGTGTGCATTCATAGCTTAAAACCCAAACATCAACTGTGTATCACGTTCTGGATGGCATCTCTTCTCTTCTAGGTGAATAGACCCTCGTGGATGTTGTTGCAATGGGCAGCCTGAAATGTCAGAGAGAAACCTGCAGAATAGCTGTGCATCATACTTCTTCTGCCCTGCTGTCAGGTTTGAGCCTAACAATGTGAACATCTGGTTCCAGTGTGTGAACACGTGTGCTGACCATTTAGCTCCATAAAGAGTGCTACCTGAAAATATTCATTTCGTGTTGGATCTCATAGTATAAAGGCCACTTCTGACTGCAGGCACCTTTGGCATGACTTCAAATATAATGAAATAAGGCAAAAAGCAGCAACTGTCCTTCTTGTCAGACTGAGAATTAGTTTGAATGGTGTTAGGTCAAACCAGACCCAAAAGTGTCAATAGCTCCTGTTTCCCCCAAAACATGGACAATGTGCCACATCTGGAGATCGATGCTTTGGGGTTATTTTGGGTTAACATAAGAAGCAAACTCCAAATTCATGCTTTGATTATGGAAATTCTTCACTAGCATGCTGATGTCTGTCCATACTGCAAGGGCATGGCTTTGTCTGTCCACAAGAGCAGAAACTTTAGTTCGTGGCATAGAAATTAGAGTCATTAGAGGATTTAACTAAACAAAACTGCACAGGCTCTTGACAGCAGAAGAGAGAGGCTGTTCCTCATCTTGTGCCCCACAGTATACTGGAGTTCCAATTTCTTGCCAGCTTTATTTTGATTGTGTTCTGCACAGTGGCAGCACTTAAGAGGAAAAATCCTGTTACAGAACTGTGTTTTAATTTCCATCACAGCAATACACCAAAATTCCTTATGAAATGAGCTAGAAGGGGAACTCCTATGTTAGTCTGCCCTACTGGAGGGCACTGTCCATCATTCCTGTCCAACCCTGAACCTGCTTATTCCAGTCCTGTTCCGTGGCAAGTTTCTATGGTTTTTCTCTGGGTCTGTCCATGCACACTTGCCTTTTTGAGTCCACAGGTTTTGCTGCTTTCCAACAGCTGAATTTCAGTCACGGCTTCCTGTCCTCTCTGTGTTAGTAGACGTGGGGGGCAGATATTCCAGGGAAACTCTCAACTTTTAATTTGTCAGTAACTGAACGGGCCCTCTGCCAAAGTCTCTCACGGTTCTAATTCAAGCACGTGTTCCCAAGTTTCCCTGAAATTTAATGGCATTTGAGAAGGGGAAATGCAAACTTTGCTTTAGGCACAATGTATGCTTGAAAGTTTTGAAAATAACTTTTCTCTGCCTTTGTGTCTTCACTGTTCTATTCCTCTCTGTGGAAAGCTCTGCCTTTCTTAACCAACCCTTAGCAGTAAATTGATACACTTCTTTAGAAAATTTGCTCTGCAGGGATCAGAATATATTAGCTCTGAAAGTTGTCGGAAATGTTTTCCATTATTATGGGAGCTTGTCAAATTCACAGTCCATGTGGAATGCAGATGCAGCAGAAACATCAGCTCTTGTGTTGATGGCAATGCATTCCAATTATGCTGGCGCTGGAGTAGGGGAGGGTACTTCTGGTCCTCGGGAAGCACAGTGGCATGATGCCACACGTTCCAGGAGCAGGCCTCTTGCCTGATTTCAGATATAAGCGTGGGGGTAAGTGATACATGAAATCCCAGCCTGAAGGAGTCCAGGAGCGAGTGGTGAAAGGAGGCTGATGGAATTACAATAGCATACGGAGATACAATTACAAGACTGAATTTCAATTCCAGCTACACCTTCTCAGCCACTCAGGAGTCAATCAGCCATTTTTTATAAGCTCGGTTTCTGTATGGATTGATTTGTTATTGTTGCAAAGCCTTTTGTGCTGGGCTCAAAACCTTTTAACCCCTGCTGTGGGGTTTGGAACAGACCATATCCCATCCCAAAAGCTGCTCTTGCAGCAGAGCATTGCCAGGGATGGTAACTCTCCACTGGTCTTTTCATCACTCCAAGGCAGGACTGTGACACTCTCCCTTGCAATTACATCCACACATAGGAGAAGACGTGTTCTTAAGAATGAGTCCAGCTTCTAAAAATCACTTTTGTAACACCATGAAATAATGTTCAGCTTTGGAATTCACCAGAGTTCAAAAAGCATTCACTGGATGTTTTGCTTCCAGCCATTCCAACTCCTCTCTCTTTGTTTTCTGCAAAGGCAATGCAATTTAAAGTCTGTAAGGGAGACTTTTGGGACTGCATTGCACCTGCCTGTCAATCACAGATCAGATCTCACTGAAATACTTAAATTTGGGTGGCAAAACCCAGAGATTCCTGAAATCATTACTTCATTCTGACAACTGAGTACCCCAGATTTGCAGTCAGTGAGGAGGCAATACGATATTTTTTATTATAATATCTGATTTTTTTTATTAATTTAAAATGATAGTGGCAAATAATTTTGTGTGAAATGTCTGTCCTGACAGGCCTGCAAAGGAAAGGTGTCAGGAATACGTGTAACTAGAGGATAACTTTTCTAAGCTCAGATTTGTCAACAGCAAACCAGAAGGCAGAAACAATGTGAAAATGTCATTTCCCAGTGGAACCAGTTCCTAATTGACACTTGTAGTCTGCAATGCCTGTTTCTCATTTAACAGCTTTCACAGCAGAGGTACTTAAACTTTACTCCACGTTTTCTTGTTTAGTCTCAATTTCTTACTTTGACACGCAGCAGAATCCTAAGGGGAAATGAAACAACAACCCTGCTGCTTGTAAGCTGATGGAACCTTTCTGTGAGAATCAATCCAGAAGAAAACTTGATATGATAGACTGCAGCTGGCTCTATGCAAGGTTTACAAATCACTGTCTTAAAACATGTTGGGGTTTTTTTCCCCTGGAAAAGTCTCCAAGTACAGCATCCAGTTCATTTTCAGACTGCCATTTTAAAATCTGGTGAAGCAGATCCTTGCATGTTTTCAAAACACATTACTCTTTCTCTCCCTCCCCATTTAAAAAACTGCAGGTGTTGGATGAGCTTTTTGTCTTTCAGCATATGGGACTGTTTAGTCATCTGAGTGTGTCCCTTCAGGTGAAAGTCTCAGTGGATTACACTGCCCATATTGAGAGGGTTTGTATCAAATGGTAAGGATCCCAGTCCTGCTGGTGGGTGATGCTGGCCATCTGGAGTCCCCCAGCCACCAGAATAAGGGTAGCCTCTGTTAAAAATGTCACTTAAAAGTCTGTGTACACAGATAGGAGTCTGTAAAACAGTGACAGAAAGGGACAGAATGTGACACTATATTTTTTGTGAGTATTTTAAACACAGATACTGAAAAGAAGAATAGTGGTGCTTTTTGAAAAGAAGGAAGGAGAGGATTATACTTGGCTTTAAGAAAGTGGTTAAAGGATAGTGGTTTTGTGGGGGGGGGGAATGGAGCAAGACTCCTCAAAACAGGTATATTCCTCTAGCTTTTATTTCTGGAAAAGGTGAGATTTTAGGTTTGTCCTCAGGAAATCCCTGCTAGCTCAGAAAGATGCCTCTCTACTTGGCCGACTGTCTTGACTCCCAGCTTATTATCTGGCTTCTGTGGTTCAGTTCTGGGATTATGGCAATCAGGGGAAGAGCCTGGAGGCAACTGTCTGGGGACAATTACCTGTGAACTCCTATGCTGATAGCAAAGCACCTCACCTCAGAGCTGGGATGACCTTGCTCAGGTCAGAGCAGAGCCCTTCTGCAAGGGGCCATGATTTTCCCTGGCTCTGTAGGATTTTTCTGGGACACTTATCTGTTTAGTTCTCGTAGGGAGCACACACATCCCAGGTGGTGGACCCGGGGCTCCCCTGGACTGCCCGCTTGGTGAAAAGGTGTGCTCAGTACTGTGACACCCCAAGGTGTTTGCAAGTCTGGGCCTTTGATTTCCAGGTCTTAATTCAGAAAGCAAGGGCATGAGTGATTAAACATGTGAATTAGTTCCTCAGGGACCCATTCTTGATGATGAATGTAATTATTTTCCTTTCTTCTGCTCTTCTACCTTTCTTCACCTGGCCACTGTAGGGTTTCAAATGTTTAATATTTTATGATCATTTTTTCTTCTTTTTCTTGTTTTTTTCCATCATCATACTACTTTCTCCCCTTGGTTGAAGATGCTATACAGGGTTATCTGTTTTTTATACTGCCATGCAGCACTCTGCTGCCTCATATGTTTGTTTGTTTGTCATTATACTATTCATGTGTTTCATGTGGGCTATTTCTCTGTGCTTTTCAACTCCTGTTTTTAAATAAACAACGCAGCAAAGCCAGTGCTATTTTTTTCCTGCTTACAGATTCAAGGAGTGAGGATTGAGTTGGTCACCTAAAATGCAAACTAACTTGCAGACCTTTTCATGTTACTATGTAGTTCTTAAATCGACATATCATAGAAGACTTTAAAGAGGGTTTTTTTTCCTAACAGTATAGGATATAGGTAGTGCCATTAGTTTGTTTAGATGAATACCAGATCAAACTAGGAAAACATCTCCAAACTCATCTTTCATGCTGAAGTAATTTTGTACGTGACAGCTTTGTTTTTTCTGTTTACCAAAATATCTTTTATCTTTTTATTCCTTTCACTGAAAGACATTTCAGTTGTTTGAAGGTCCTTGATCACCACCTTCAAACTGGATGGCAGTGACAGCTCCTGTGCACAGAACTCTTGTCATGTCCTCATGTGCTTGCTTTGAGGCTTACCTAATTTGAGGTGAAAAAGAGTTTTGGGCTGCCTCCTGCACCACATTTGTTTCTAAACTTCCAGAGATTGTGCTGTGTGCATTCCTGGAATGTGGAAGGCAACAGTGGACAGGATACATGTAGGATGAGGGTGTTTTGGAACAAACTAAATCCACCCAACTACCAGAGGGAGAAGTCTCACCTTTTTCTATTGGCTGTTAGCCCATGTTTCAAATTCTCCCAGCTGTTAGTGCCTGTCCTCACATATCTGGCTGATACATAATCTGTTTCTTTGAAGTTTAGCACTTAATCCAGGTTTTAGATTACATTATCTGACCTAAATTTTCATGTTGATTTGGATGTTCCCTTTTAAGGAGTGACCTCAAATGCTGAAGTGACCTGTGCAGCAGGGGCAGGCTTGTGTTTCAGTAAGGTCCCAGCCCTAGTAAAGCTGAGGTGTGTGTACAGCCACCCCTGACTTTGGCAGGACTCACAAGAGGCAGGCAGAAGGGCAGAGTAGGTAGAATCAGTGCATAAAATTTCATACAGTGTTTGTCAGAGTGTTTAGCTCACCTGCCTCATATTACATAAATTTTCAAAAATTATTTCTGCTTTGGTAAGAGGAAAAAAGTTCTGCATTGCCACCTTTCATGTGGGAACATCTCCAGTCCTTTTACAACCGTAGCTACCTTTAAGAAGACTCCCTGTGCTGCAGGGAGTCCCAGCAGCAGGCAAGCCTTTTAGCAAATATCTTTTATGTTTGTTTGAAAGGAGCATGCCAGTAATTCACTTCCCTTTTAGCCACTCTATTGTTTTGTTTTGTTTCCCTTGTAAAGTTTAGCACATTTTCATCTCCACATCTTACACTTAGTTATTTCTCTTCACAGCTCCCTTGTTTCCCCTTTCAAACAGGGACTCTTGGTTTTGCATGAAATCTGGTCTGTAGGTGGCCACAATTGGAGCTGTTAAGAATTTATCGTAAAAACAAGAAGCTCCCTCCTGCTGCTAAGACAATCTGTTAAAATAATATGCACAATTGAACATGACCTGGTCTCTTTTTAGACAAAGTTTCTAAACAGAAGGGAAACTGGCCTCTCTTATCCTGAAACAAGGGAATTTTCCAAGGTTATCTTCTGTGTAGTGCGAAGTGTCTTGACTTTCACTGAAACACAGTCAATTTCAGGTGGAATTCCTTTATACTTTATTTTGACAACCGTTGAGGGAAAAGGCTTGAGGCTAAATCTGAGATCTGTATCTTGTGCATTTTAGAACTAAAAGCTCAGTGGATACACTTCAGGGAACTTATCTATGTGTGAATAACATGTGAGCAATTAAAAAATGAAATGATTGGCTTACATTTGGTTTGCCTGAGACTGTTAAAAAGGAGTAGCTTAGCAAGTAAATGTGATGTCTTAAATTACAACACACCTCTTGGAAATATTTCTCTGCAAGCACTTCCCCATCCTTGAAAAAAAGATACAAGATAGCTGTTGCAGAAGTCATTGGGAAAAGTAAAGAAGCAATACTGGAATTTGAAATACTCCTCTCAGTCTTTCTTCAATACAGATATAACTCAAAACAAGACTTTGATTTATTGATGAAATAAATTCTACATTTCCAATCTGGTGAAATATTTAATGCCTTTTTTTTTTTAAGTGGTGATAATCTGTGAAATCACTGTTCCCCTTCTCAAGATGTATCTTTAGGGATGAAGAGGGTGGCTTAAGCTCTACACTGTCAGCAGTCACAGCAGCAGTGCCTGGGTGCAGAGCCAGGTACCCTGCTCTGGCCATATTCACAATAGTGGGGCCTTAAGGGCTCTCCTGGAGCTGGCCAGGCTCTTCCTGCAATCACAGGCTTAAATTCCCCACCATGTTAACCTTAGAGGTCTAAACAAAACTTCAGAAACTTTCTGGTCTTTATTGAGAGGTCCATAATACATAGGGGGGGCCAATGTGATTTGGTTGTACTTCATTCCCCCTTCCCATGGTCATAAGTAAAAAGCTAAAAAGGACACTTCTGCATTACTTAAATTTTTTAGATCTGTGTTTCATAACAAGGCAAAATTCTGAATTTATTGGCTGTTTGTGCTTAGCATTTATTGAACACAATGCATTTTGAAGACGGAAACACTGACCACGTTTGGAGGGACAAGCAGTGTTTGTATTTAAGGACAAAACAACTATGAAATCTCCTGGCCAAGATTCATCATTGTGTTTTGGTGGGACACTGACTGATGGCTGAGGCAGTGCCAGCTAAGCCAATGCTGATCAGTCTGGCCCCCTGTCTTTCTCTACAAAAGTTTGAATGTTGATGGATTTATCGTGTTATCTGTCATGAATTTTTAATGGGTTCTTATGATGGGAAAATACTTTTCTCCTAAAGTATGACCATTTTGACTTGAGCCAAAAGCAGCTTATTTAATTGTTGAAACAACTGACTAACCAAACTACTCCCTGCCCCAACTATGATGTGAAGGGAGCTTTTACATCCTGTTCTTTTTCAGTTCTCCCAAGTTAAATAACGCTGCTGGAAAATTGGAGCCAGGAGCACTCACATTGTGTATATAAATCAGTGATTTGCATCTGATTTGCCAGGTTCTAATTTACTAATTAGTAAATGCTATTTAAATGTGTCTAAACCACAATTTCAAATTAGTATGCATGGTAAAATAAACAAGCTAATTGAAACCAGGCAAATTAAAGTTCATAAGAAACCCTATCTATTACTAAAAAATCTTTCAGTCATATAATCCCTTAGCATTTGCCTGAGTACAGAGTAATTTCTTGAAGGGAGTCACAGTGGTGCTGCAAGTCACAGCACAGAACTCCTGCCTGCATTGAGGTTTTCTGGACCAGGGTGTTGCTATGAAATGCCCCAACACAGTTGTGTAATGCGGTCTTGGTATCCGGGCTGTAACAAACAGGCCTTTGCCTTTCAAGCATGCCTGGAAACACTTCCAGTCATTTTCATATATTGAATTCTCAGAGAATATTAGTAGCCTGCTTAGTGTTTTAGTTACTCATATTATGAAATGAAGTGCTCAAGTTCATTAGCAAAATGTCGTGAATTTTCTGCTTTCTGTCACTGGGGAGTAGCATCGAGTGTCAGAGAATGTATCAACCTTTATTATCACGCCCAAATGTGATTATGGAGCTACTGAGATGCACCTTAGAATTCTGATTTCTTTTTTATTCTAAGTTTTCAACAATAACTGTAGACATGCCATTCTGGTTTGTACATTACATTTTGCAAATTATCTGTTACAAGAGTACTACAAATATAAGACCATAATTTAAAGAGTTGTTTTGGTCAGATGTCAAAGACCCAGCCCAAAACTGTCTTACAAAATTAATGAACAAATTAGGACAGTTCAGTTTGGTATGAAATCTCAATTAATGTTAAAAAAATTATGTTAGGCAAGATTCAGCAAAAACATTTGTATATTCAGCCTGAAGCCATGTAATCATCAGGTTCAGGGGAAATTACAGCCCCTCAGTATATGTAACGTTTCCTCATGAACTGATAAGGCCAGCAAAATATCCAACAGAGGTCTGGGTCAATGAAAAGGGAGTGGGGTTGACACTGGGGCTCAGCCAAAGCCAGGAAAATATATGCTTGCCTAATTCACTCTAATTTACTCTGAGTAAAGTAACCACCTTCCCTGACTGCTCTGTGTGTTCACAGCTTGTGCGATTCACCCTTGTGAAAGAACCAAGAATGAAAACATCCAGCAGCACCAAGAAGAAACAGGTATTTAAAGTTTTCTTTGCTTGGAGCTTTGACAAAGAAGATGAGGGCAAGAACTGCCTGAGACTGCTGCTCTTTTTTTTTTTTTTTTCCCTGCAGAGAATTACCACTGCAGTTTGAATACTTCCCGGGTTAAACTTGGAATGCTGTATTTCTGGAAAGGGAGGACCAAGCCACTGGTAAACAGAATTAGTGATATAAGTCTGATTGATAGCTTTAATGCTCATAATATTTGTGTTCATTTCATGACACCATAGGGAACAATTTTTGGGGATGTGAAGAGGCTTTCTTGGAGTCTGGAGGGTTTTGGTCTCCTTTACATTTCCCCTCTGAGCTGGCCCCTGCTGTTCAGAATCCAGGGATATCATCCAGATGGTGATGATCAGTGTTTTGTTTTCATGTTCTAAGCTTAGTTTTCTGCTAAGATATGAAAACTGCTGCGAGCACCAGGATCTGAGAGATGGGGCAGAACTGCCCCTTAAACAGACTTGGGTTTAAACCACCACCTGACTTTATTGACAGAGCATGTCATCAATCATATTCTGACTTGAAAAAGTGTAAAAATTATTAATCTTGCACAGTTTTGCTAAAAAGAGAGAGTTTTTCTCTTTGTCCTTTTCCTTGCAAGGAAAAGGATAAGAGCTTGTGGTTAAAAAATCTTCCTTTTTCAAATATTAAGGACACCTGTATTTGCCACAAGTTTGTTGGAGTCCCTGTAGCTGCAGCAGATCTGAAAGCAAGAATATCTAAAGGAGTCTCTGTTGAGCATTGAACCCATTTCCTCTTTCTAAGCCCTAAGTTCTATAACTGCAAAACTGAAGTTTTGCAGAGTTGATACATGGGGAAACTATGTGCTCACCAGATTGTGTTTGCTTTTTTAAAAAATCAAATATTTTCATCTTAAGGAAAGTAGGAAAGGTAACATTTTTATCCTACCCAGGGAAATAGCATTTTAGTCTTGGAGAAAGTATGAAGCAAGACTTAAAATATTTGGTTAATGTTGGAAGTAAATTATGAATTGTTAGACCCCTGCATCTGATTATAGTTTATCGGAATATGTGGCTCCCAACTATCCTGGTTTACAAATATTGTTTCTCTCAGAGGCTTGGTACTTCTGCGCCAAATTGTGATTTATTTCTTTTTTGGTGTAGACATCACATGACTTCCTCCAATTCTTTCCACCTCCACAGTGAACTGAAAACCCAAGGACTGATACAGGCCAAGAAATGAGAGGTTTTCACACCAGATCCCCACATTTTATTGATTCTTGCATTGCCTCAAGCAAAAAATAATTGTATTAAGAACTGGCACAAAGCCTGGATGTTATTTCCATCCACTATTGTGTGTCCTGGGGATAAGTCAGAGTAGCTCAATTCCCCTTCTGCAGAAGTGAACTACCATGAAGAGAAACACATAAAATGAATTTCACTGAACAAGTGACAGAGTCTTTTCCCCTGAGACTGTACCAGGCCAATCAATGAAAAACACGTTCTCAGGACCTACTAACACTACCCAGTTAAAATTAAAAGCACCAGAGTCCTGGTATTGTGGGACACCAAAAGAAGAAACTTACAGTGCTTCATACAACATGACAACAGAGTAGATCCCCAAAGCAAATTTATTTCTTCTTTTTCCCAGCTGTGTCTTTGAAGCTTTGGTTTGATTTTTGTAGCTTGCCCTCTAACTTCACACTTATTTACTTTTTTGTCTAGTTTTGCCTGTTTAGTTACTGCTGGCTGTGGCCCTGATTAAAAGAGCAGGTGCTCTTACACCTCTTGCAGGACCTCTCCAGGATCCTGTAATCCAGGCTGCATGGCTCCTTGTGATCCCCAAGGGAAGCCTGCTTTAGAACTGACACTGAATGAAATGTAGTGTAGAGACACTACAGTGATCCAGAAGGGAATGAGGTCTGTTGCAAATAGTCAGGGCTTAGAAAAATATGTGATGCCTGCAAAATCCAAGCAAATAGGTCTTGGAACTCTCCAGCTGTCATTGGGATTTCCATTAATGCACAAAGGCACCTGGATATATATACACAATATACACACAATTTCCATAAATAATTTTCTGTTGCACCAATGTCAGCAAGTGTCAGTATGACAAGGTCCTCTCCTTTAAGACTTCATCAGGGTTTGAGGTCATCGGTCCTTGATTTGCAGAAGTATTTCTGACTCAGGCCATTGTTGAACAAATTTTTAAACAGAATTTCCTCTCCTGGGCTTTGTAGGCCTCAGAAGGATCACAGCTTAGGAAGTTAAATTTCCAGATGTTTTCCAGTCACAGCCTTCACCTGCCAGAAAGATTAGTCTCCCTGCAAATGAATTGAGATGTCCTTAGAAGGTGGGAAAGCCTTTGGCACAACCTTGCACCGTCTGACAGTGCAAGGCTGACTTATGTGGAGGATGGTCTAATCTGTTCAGTGTTTGATCTCAAAATCTGTCAGATCTGAGACTCTTCTGAAGTGTAGCTAAACTCAGCAGTGACTTGCAGATCTCTTATCAACAAAGTAATTTGGGTTTGAAGAGAAGAAAGGCTTGTGGACTTCAGTCTGGACTGCTGTGAGTTCCTTACCTGAAGATCTGTCACAGGCACATATTTCTGCTTCGAGCAGTGAGTTGTGTATTATCTGTGCCACAGGTATTCTTCAGCAGGTTAGGGACACTATCACTCCTATCTCCCTTGTAGCCACGTCCACTTTCATTAGCCCTGTTCTTGTAACTGAAACATCAGTCTCTGTCTTCTTGAGATGCCTCCAAGAAGCAATCTGCAGCTCCAAGAAGCCACAATGTTACTTCTTACAGGACACCATTCATTTTCTCTGTGATTGCTTCTAGAGTGATGAAGAATCACCCGCACAGTGGTGGTTTTGGGTAGAATAAATCCATTTTCTTTTTTTTATGTAGGTGATAGAAAGAGAAATGGCAACTTGCTGAATATTTTGAACCCTATAGGAATGGCATTCTGAGTCTAGGAAGAGTTTCTTACCAGGTATTATTTAGAAAATGTGCTGTAATGGCCCTTTCACTATGCAGGGTATTTTTTGTGAATGTAGCTTTCAGCACCAAATCAATCACCAGCTGGCATGAACTGTCATAATGAAAAACAAGTGATATTTAACACCAAAATATAATGAAACACAGATGAAAGGATGCTTTGAAGGCAAACCAACAGCCTTGATTCTGGTATATTACATTGCAATGTCAATATAATTCTTTACCTCTCTTATTCCCCTTTATTTACCTCCCTCACAGGCACAATTAAGTCAGGAATTTTATCAATTCAGAAGAAGTAGAAAGAAAGTTCTCAGAGCTCCTCTTTGACCCAGGCTTGATTTTGTCCTGCTCATGGAAAGGAGCCCAGGTATCTGTGTCACTCTGCCCCCTAAGCTTGTCAAATTTAGGAAAGTAACGCACAAACATAAGGAGTCCAAAATAGTTTGGCTGACCCAGAAACATATTTCCTTATCTTTGTATATTGAGTACAAATTGTGATGCTCATGTTTCACCACGTTTCAGACCACTTTTCAAAACTTCAACTTTTGTGCAGGATTAAAAATGTATTTTTCACCCAGATTTAACTTTTTAATGTGCCACTTTACCTAGTACCTGAGGAGGGGAGAGCCTTTCCTTACGCTCTTCAGAGGCACTAAGAAAATCTCAGCATTCCCTTATAGAGAAATGTTACTCAGGGACTTGTCTAAACACCAGGTATGGTTGTTTGTGCATGGAGGGAGCAGAATATGATACAGCAGGAAATACAGAGATGCTGCTTATGAGAATTGAATTTAAGAAGGTAAAAGTGAAATTGTGAACTAAATGTTGAAATAAAGAGGGTCCCAGAATCTTTTCCCAAAATTGCAGTTTTTGTTGTGCCAAGTGAAATGTTTGACTTTTAATAATTGGTTTATTTTAATTGCAAACTATGGTACAATGTTTAGTAAAACCCTGAGATTACCTCAGCTGGTCAGAGCATGGTGCTAGAAACACAAAGGTTATAAGGTTGATTCCTCTGTGGGCCATTCACTTAAGAGTTGGACTTGATGAACCTTGTGGGTCCCTTCCAACTCAGAATATTCTGTGAAATCTGTGAAATTTTGCAGCAGAGAAATAAGCAATAATGATTGAGCCACATGGAATAAATTAGATGTCAGAGGGGCTGCTCTGCTATCAGCAGGTTTCTGTAACTTATCACATCCTTATTCACCAGGTTATGCTTCTCACAGCTGTAAGCACTACAGACAGAATGATAAAGAACCTTCAGCTGTGCTTCAGGCTTGGAAAACAGTGGTGCTGTTGCAGTGATGCTTTTGTTTTGCATGTTTACTGGACAAATTGTACTGTATTTCATATTATTTTTTTGCATTATAATACAGTGGGTTTTTTCAGATATCAGGGAAATTATCAAAAGGAAGTGGTTCTCACTCAGATGTAATCTGCATAATGAAACCTAGGGGTCCTTTTAATGGCATACATATTTTCAAGTTGTTTCTTGCTGTTCCTGTGATCTTATTTGAATAATTTCACAAGGTATTGGAGGGAAGGGCTATTTCCATCTTCAATCTCCACTACCTTTTCTTACACACACAAAATATGAACTGTGGTATTGAAGTGTTGGAAACTTTTTAGGTTACGTAGAGGACAGAAGAGAGTCCACATTTCCTCTGTAAATAGAGATCCTGGAAAGTAGGAACAAAAGCAAGTCTACAATCCAAATGAACTCCTTGTTTGTCTTTTTAGCAAGGACCAGCAGCCTGATCCAGCAGTGTCTCTCTGCTCTCCAGGAGAGTTCTGTTACACTTACAGGGTTAAACCTGCCTTACCAGAGAGGCAACAGCACTATGCTCTTTCAGAAGCAATGATCTTATATGCGGCTTGACGTGAAATGTAGTTCACTGCCTTGGCCATTCTGGGTGAGTGCAAAAGCTGCTCTAGCTGATGGCCACAGGAACCTGTGCAGTTTCTTCTTCCTTCATGAGTTGTTTTAAATTTAACTGTTTTTATATTTGAGCTCTAAACTTCAAGTCATGTTTTTCCTTTTTCTCTAACCTAGGACTCCTGGGAGATGTTTTACCAGGTATTGTGCCTATGTTAGTGCCTCTGATACATTTCTGAGATCATTCTGGAAATGCTACAGACAGAATAGTCCTGAGCACCAGAAGCAGGTCCATGAGAAGAGTATCAAAACACAAAGGGATATGTTCTTCACTGTAGGTAATTTCTTTTTCATTTTCACATTCTGTACCTGCAATTTCGAGTCTTGCAGCAAGTTTGGAAAGCTTTTTTACAAAATGTGGCCCCAGCCCTGAAGTCAGAAATACATGTGTGACCTTTCTGTCGGTGTGAGGATTGTTTTTATTTCAGTCACACTCTGCAATGGTATTGGGGTCCTTTCTCACATGTCAGACTGCGACAGGTGAAATAGGGAATTTGTGAAGATGGCACATTTAGTCTTGTGTTGCTTTGATTCTTTTGAGAATGTTTCCAAACAAAATTCATAACAAGGAGTTGAGGAAAGAAGGTTGTTCCATCCTGAAAACAACTAGAGATTGACAGCTTATTGATGCTACAAAACAGGCACAAATGAAATTCACTGTTCTTGTGCCTCTTTTTCCTTTGTCATGCAAGAGTCATGCAAAGCAGGGCAAAGATGTTCTCACTTCCTGTTGGGGAATTCTTTAGAGGAGGGGAAGGAAAGAGTTTGCTGAAAAAAGGAAGCTACACTGGTGAATAGCTGGTTATTTTGACAGTAGAATATTAGTGCTGGAGACACAGTCTGGGGCTGATCTAAGCTGCAGCTTGATTTCGTTTGCCTAAAAAACTACCAGTGGAAAGAGCACTTCACCAGATGAAATTTAAAGAAACTGTGGAGAAGAACTTCTGGAGGGAAACATAACATATTTTAAATGAAGAATAAACCCATGTGAAAGAAAGAATACTCTCTTCCCTACAGTTCCTACAAGGGACACGACTTCTTTGTGCAGCTTCTTCTTCCCTTCATTGCATTTGTCTCTTGCCCCTTCACAGCTGTGTTCTCCAAAGGGCTTGTTGCTGCAGAATTACAAGGAGTTTCTATAAATCTCACACCTGTCAGTCATCTGGACTCTGCTGGTCTCACAAATTGCTATGATTTAGACACCTTGTCAGAAGGTGTCCTGTGTGGCTGGCTCAGCATTCTGCCAGACTATCCTCCTGTCCCCTGTAGCCACCCTGCTGAGCCCTGTAATTTCCATGCTGTGCTGGGACAGAGCTCAGCAAGGCTCTGGGAGATGGGAGATGGACTCTGGGGAGAAGGCCTTTTACCTACACGTGGAAAATTAAATAGCACAGCACCCCACCCATCCAAACGCCCTCTGTTTTCTGAAATGAAATTCAGAGGTGTTAAGCAGACTGCATTAGAGAATCAGCAGGTCTACCTCAGCCCAAACTTGATCAGACTGCAGAGGCTTCTGACTACTACATATAATAGGACCTGGTCTTTGGAATCAAGCTTTGTTTTGTCTTCCAATCAAAGTGATTGTGAAATCCTGCCTGTAAGAAAGGGGAGAAAGGCAAATAAGGCTGTGGTGAGATGTGTTGCACAAGTGGCAGGTGACCTTGCCTGAGATGGCAATGGATACCTCCCCCTCAGAGCTAACAGCCTGTTCACAGAATATCCTGAACTGGAAGGCACCAAGAAGGATAAAGTCCAGCTCCTGGCCCTGCACAGCGCCATGCCCAAGAGTCACAGAGACCATTGTCCAAACACTTGAACTCTGTCAGGTTTAGGGCTGTGACCACTGCCCTGGAGAACCTCTTACTGCTGCCCCACCCAGTGCTGTTAATAGTAAGGGGTTTAGAGAAAAGAAAACAACACTAGACAGATAAATAGATAGGCAGGAAGAGCTGATGTTTGGCCAGGACTATGCTGCCTGACACTGGGCTGGGGAAAAAGCTGATGTGTGATTGTATCACCAGTTGTGAGGCAGCAGTAGCTCTGGGCATCTTCAGAAACACCCAGAGGAGCACATCCACTCACACTCTGAGATGCCAACGGAGCAGGTCAGAAAGCCAAACCTCTTCTGTCTGTCACATCAAAAACCTATGTGCGAAGCCTTACTTTATTGGAAAGTTTGATTAAGCTTATCTCACAATATAGACTATTTCTTACTACCTACACACCTTTACTGAGTGCTTGAATGTTATAGATCTTCTGCTTAGGTCTGAGAAAGGAGTAGACTTGGAAATAATGCCAATAAATGTTTTCTTGTAGCAGCATGAGATAAGGTCATGCCAGAGAATAGACAATACAAAGATAAAAGGCAGACTGTTCTTTATCTCATTCAGAAGTTATAAGAACAGTTAAACTTCCTAGGGGTTTTCTAATAAACCCCAGAAAATGTCACTAATCTCATAATGACTCACATAAAGATAATATGGAAAGAAGTCTCCTAACAAAAAAAAAAAAAAAGGTAAACTCAAAGTAACACACAGGAGCTTATATTTGGATTGAAACTGAAGTAATTCAACACTGAAGATTAAAGGCCAAACTTTCTGCTGGGAAAATTAAATATAAAATGCAGTACAAAATCCATCAAGCTCCTTTGAAAGCTGTAAATTCATCCAGCTTTTCATACTGGACGGTGGAAGGAAAAATTTTCAAAACATGAACACTGTTCTTGCAGACATGTAAAACTCACTTTGTGTGTGTAACACTCTTTTGGATAAGGACTTACAATCCTGAAAACAATGCCATAGGCAGCAGGACCTATTCATTCCAAGAAGAGAGTGCTGAGAGACAACAGTGTGTGAGTTCCTTTTGAAAGGTACTGCTGTGTCCTCATGAGGGTCACACAAGAGATTATTTAGAGTTTTTACCTTGTCCTGAAACCTGGTCTTTGTCACACAAGAGATTATTTAGAGTTTTTACCTTGTCCTGAGACCTGGTCTTTGTAGCTGTCCAATGACTAGAAACCCTGAATTAGAGAGAGTGAAATGCTGATGTGCTCTGTGCTGTTTAATGGGCTTGGAAAGGTTTTACCTTAGGAACTGAGGAACTTAAATAAATCAACTTTTACCTGAGGAACTTAAAAAAATGTCCTGAGACTTTTCAGATTCAAGCAAACATCAGTCAGTCAATCAAACTCTTCACTTTGCCAACCAACAGTGCAAAATTCACCTCTAAAATACCTTCAATACTTGAGTGAATATGTAGTCAGTTACTTTTGCTGCTTGTATGTTATCATTCTTCCATTTCTTTTACTTCATTGGTCTTTGAAATTCCCTTTATCTTATTATGAAAACTGAGAGTACTAAGTAGCTTTATTAATCCTTTCCCCTTGGCTTTCCCAGTAGTTTAATCAGATGTTTACTAGAAAATAAGCACAGATTGAAAGCTTCCTAATACCTATGGTCGAGCTATCCCTGTCAGAAACACAAAACCTAGCAGGTAAAAGCAAAACCTATGATTCTCTATGGAATCAACCCTGTTGGAGTTCCAGATCCTATTTTTGAGAACTTTTATACAAAATTCTAGTTTTCTGCTTGTGCAGCAAAGGTTTTCAAGTGTTCATTTGAGACCAAATGGGTGGCAGCCCCCCCTTCTTTTCCCTGGCTCGTGTCAACCTCCTGCCAGGCCATCAAGTGCCTTGGCTGTTACATACTTCCAGGGGTACAAACCAGCAGGAAAAATATTGCTTCTCATAAATCACCTGATTTCTGCAACTAAAACTTAAGGATAAAATTCTGAAGGCTGCAGAGGGCAGAATAGGAACAGAAAGCCCAGCAAATGTGAAGAACCTCTGGCTGGATGGCTTATAAAACAGCTGCAGAATTCGTGTGACTCATGAGGAAGCTGCAGCAGAGGATCAGAGCTGCAGAAGCTCTCTGTTTCTGGAAGCACTGTAAAATTATCTGTGTGCAAAATAAGCCAATCTGATCTCTGGCAATAGAGGTGTTTAAGGACTGATCCTCATAGGCACATCTGCATCTCTCATATACATGACTTTGTACTTACTGGGTGCCATTTAACTATTCTCAGGCTCAGCCATATTCAGACATTATCTGCAATAAGATGTGAAAAGAAGCATAACGACTCTAAACACGCACATTTATGCAAAAACTCTCTTGCATGAAGGCACAAGTAGAGTCAGATTTCCAGGAATTCACATACAGTGAACTACAGCAATGCTAACCTTGAAGAAATAAGTTGTTCCCATCTCATCTTTTTTAAAGGTTAATGACAAAATCTCAGATTATCTTCACTCTTGGATCTGAAACTTAGTAAGTGACATTTCTGAGATTTTGACTTGTGTTTGTGATTTAAATGACAAGCTTCAGTGGTGCAAAGTGCAAAGGTGCAGAAATGCTGTCAATACATGAATGGACAAGTCATGTGTGGGACATACAATGGTTTTCATGTGGCTTTGAGAATCTTCAGATCATTGCTCATATAATTGCTAGGCAAGGCTGCAGGCTCTCCAGGGTATGGCAGTCACCATTTACTGACAGGCTGGTTGTTCTCAGTTCTCTGCAAAAGTTGTGTGGCAGAGCCAAAACATAAGAGCAGAGGGAGCAAAAAGATGGTAGAAACTAGTGATAGCTTCTAGATAGTGAAAATAGCAATTTAAAAAAATTGTAAGGGTTCTCATGGTTTTCTCCACATTGGTTTTGCGTAATAACTGAAGAAAAATTGAAAAGAAACACAAGAAAAACACAAAAATAACCAATCTCCAAAATCATATTTGCTTTTTTATGCACGTTTTATCATATTTTTAATCTTCCTTATTTGTCATGGCCAGGAGGAAATGAGCTTGTGTGACAACAGAGTGACCAGGACAGATGGGATGTGGACTCAAATGCACGTTGTGTATGGGGGATGAGTCAGGTATTTGCATTGTTGTTGTGGCAAAAAGATCCTATTAAACTTAGTGGGTCTTAGCAAAGAGATGAGTGCAGTGTTAAAAGATGGAAAAAATCTTCAGTTATTTCAGTTTTTCCTGCAGTTACCTTTAGGAAATGGATGGCAGTTGGGTTTGATTGTTCATTTAGCAATCATAGTTTGAGCAGTAGATTTCTTTGTACAGCTTTCCTATTTCTACAGCACAATAACACCACTGTGCATCAGACTTGAACATTTCTAATAATGCAGAGTTATGTGGGCACAAACACTCGTGCACACACTTGATGAACACATCAGAGTCTTGGACAAACTCTGAGCCTACACACAACTTTTCAAAGACAGCTCAGCTGCACTGTATAAAAGATGTTCATGTGATTTCTATTGCTGTTTGTTTGTTTGTTTGCTCTAGAAAATGCACAGGACCAATTCTGCAATTTGTTCTAATGGTGCGGTATTAATCTAGAAGTCCTTGTTCAAAACCCATTTTGACACAAGGTTTATGGCCTGCTGACAGTGCAGCTCCCCAGAGGGCAGGGATGAGCCTTACAGAAGCAGAGCATGAAAATGTCATCTGCCTTTTGCGCAACGTCCTGCAGCCCTGGCTTCAGGCTCCTCCTAGGAATCAAGCATCCGTCTTCCAGATGTTCAGTCTGAACTGGCTGCCAGGGAGATTGCCTTTAAGCAATTACTTGCAAAGTTTGGAGAATCATGGTTTAATGTGTTCCCAGAAGCTTGCACACTGTCCTGCAGGGTATTTGTGCAATATTGCTATGCTGAGGGAACATGTAAATAAATACCTCTGGGTTTTTTGGGGGCGGGCGGGTGTGTGTGTGTGTGTGTGTGTGTGTGTGT
>VZRZ01003270.1:1413055-1457560 GCA_013398175.1 Climacteris rufus
TTTTTTTTTTTTCCTTAAAGAGAGTTTCTTCCTGTTGGATTTCTTGATACCTGTCTCTTTTTTCCCTTTTGGAAGACAAGTGAATTCTGTGCATGTTTGCAGGTGTCTGCCACCAAGACAACCTTTTGAAAGTGGGTGAGCAGGAGCTGCACAAACATTAAAATACACAGCCTTATTTTTCTGCTCTCCATCAAAATTAAGAACTTGTATCTAAACTTGGCCAGGTTTGTTCATCACTGGTACTGACCCCTGAGCAAAGGTGCTTTGACAGGTGTTTTCAAGTGTCCTGAAAGTTTAAGAATTGCCATAACTCTCCTTTACCTCATGCATGTGTCATGTTGTATCTGCTATATTGTAGGTAATTCTGTTTAGCCACAGCTAATTACAGCAGCAGAAAAAATCCCTCAGAATATGCTAAATCCATGTGTTTGCCTGTCTGATCTCAGCAGTGCAGTCCTTGGTTGCTTGTCTTGAACTGCATTTTAGCACTCATTCCCTCCCCATCCCTGTCCCATTAATGTTTCAGTCCTCCTTTCTGTGTTTATTCTGTTCTCTGCTTCTCCTCCTTCTTTTATACTTTTGCCGAAATGATTGAACACTAGATTTTTGTATGCACTAATGTTTAACCCTCACTTTACAAGCTTATCTCTCTTTTTAGTGCAATCATTAGCATTTTCTCTTCTTTCTCATTCTTTCCATTTCTCATCTTTCCATTGCAAAAACTCCTATATCACGTTCATTTTCTCAAATATATCTTGAAATGAAAACACCTTTGACTTATTGGCATAACAAATCAGCATCTCTCCCTTTTCTGCTCTGAGACCTGCACTCAAAAAGATTCCCTGGCTTGTCCTGTTGAGTCTGGAAAGCCTGTTCAGAGATGGGTGAAGAGATGAAACAGTGCAGTTTATTTACTTATCTGTAATGGATTTACAGGGGTCTTTATAGAGAGATAATGTTGTTTTGCACATACCTTACCAGTGAGGGAACAGCTCCAACCATACAGCGATGACCTTCTTAGTCCCTCAGTCTGGATTAAGGCAATTGCAATCACACCTCATCCAGAACTGTCACACCTTTCTTAGCTTTTATTTTCCTTCCAGTAGTGTGTAGTAATCAATATCCTTTCACTGCATATGGTATTCTGAAGTTTAAATGCTAATGGTGCCATTTGGCAAGGTGAGCTACATTAGATTATACAATATAAGTGTAAATTAGAAATTGTTTAAGCTTTCAAATTTGTTTTATGTCATTAGATTTTCTCATGATTCATTTGTCATTCTAATTGGATTTTAACATGTACTTTACGTTTCAAAATTTGAAATGATGAAGACTGTATAACAAAGAATCCTTAAGAACAGGCAGCTCCCCAAGCTGTGTTTAATTTATAACAGATGAGTAAATGAGGAAGGTGAAGAGTCACAAAAATACTAAGTAACAAAGTGATGCTGCCTTAGAAACCCAATGATTAATTGAAATGATAATAAGAAGAGTGATTAAGCTGATTTATTTAAATCCTACTGCAGCACTGGACTAGCTCAGTTGATCAGGATACGAAGGATGATTTGTTCTTACACCTTTCTAAGTCTTTCACCTACTCTTGACCTACTTGCATTTGCACAGGGTTACCTGAGGAGTTAATGGTTTCTGACTACGGGAGTCTGGATGATCACATTAACTCACAGTGAAGTTCTGCAGAGGATCCCAAGGTGTCCATGGGCAGAGATTAAAGTAGGAGCCTGAGCCTGCTCCCAGCTTTGGGCAGTATCTTCCTGTACCCTGGCAGACTTCAGACTTCACAAACTTTATGTCTCATTTTTGATGCAATCATTGCAATTGCATGATCATTAAAAGTCAAAGCATATTTTATTCTGGTGCTTTGAGACTTTAAAACACAATCATATACATCACAGGAGCATTTCATGTTCTGTTTTGAAAACAGATAATTGAACTATAAGCTGTTTTTTCAGCTAGCTAGGAAATGGGTATGTTTGCACTAGTGTCCTGCAGTAATAGCTTACTTTAGGGTGTGGATTGAGTTTGTTTCTATAGCTTAGGTTGTTGTGCCAGTGACCTCAGCACCATCGGTTCATTCTTTCCCATTCTTTTATTCTGAAGATTAGAATTCAGATCTTAGAGATCAGTGTTCTGCTGCACTTCTCTGACATTTTAAAGTACAGCACTGAACAAAACCAAGAGACACTGCCCTTCTTTGGGATAGAAAAAGATGCGTATTTAGCATCATCACTGACTGGGATTTGTTGGTGTATATCTGAGATGTAGACTACTTCTGCAATATTTAATTTCTTTCTTTCCTCTATGATGTAGCTACCTTTTGGAAAGATTGGGAATATTGTTTTTCTACATCAGAAAAAGCTGGAGGAGCTCAGCTCACACATTTGTAATGAAAGTCATCACTGAGATATGCAGAGTGGGTTAATAAGTCCTTTGCTCATTTTTTGATATTTTGTTTTTCCTGTCCAGCATGCCCATCTTTGTATAAAAGCCCTTTCATTGAAGAATTCTGAAAATGTGTATACATTAAAGTCAGGTGTATCTACATGCAAGCTTATTAAAAAAAAAATCCGTTTATTATCCATGACTTATTTTTACAACAAGGAATATTTAGCACTTCAAGCATGAATATATAAAAATTTACCCAGGTGCTATATGTTTTCAGACCAGATGGGCTTTTTAGACAAGAGACAGGAACATATTGGATACAGCAAAACAAATTTACATTTTTTTTAAGGTTCTGTTTTTTTTTTCCCAGTGTGTTATTTCTCATGAATACATCAACAGAGACTTGTGCTTCTCTTTCTGAAACAAGTGTAATGCAGACAGCAGATGTGCCAGTATCCCCACGTTGCTCTGCCAAACCAGTGCACACTGAGCCATATGGATTGATTGATATTTCCAGAGCACCAGCTCCAGAAGCATCCAGACCTTTCCCTATCAGGTATAACATGGCAGAGGAGCAACTGTTTATGGTGGGGATTTGAATAACTGTGGTGTTTGTTCCCAGGAGTTGGAATGTGACTCTCGAGCAGCTCCTAGTGAGTGGAAACTCCTCACTGGGCTAATCTCAAATCACTGACTCCACAGTGGAGGGTGCTCTGCACTTGGTGAATGGGAGGAGCTGAGTAATTTGAAAATAACAGTTCTGGGTTATGTTAGTCACAATTTGTATTATAATGGTTTTCAGATGAAGGTTCATCATTGAGCAATGTGCTACATACACGGTACGAGCAACCACAGTCATCTTCCGCTTTGGAAGGTGGGTTTCTGAGAGGATCACTCACTCCCAGGGACTTGGGACTTCTCAGGAATCCTGAAATGTTCCCCTGCATGCATAATGTTCCCCTGCTTATTCCCAGCTGAAAAAGACTTTAGTATAGGAAGGAGCAATTTAGGTTTTTCTTCCAGGAGGACATCAGTATCTGCTTTCCCCATTACTGTGGTTCCCTGATCAGCCAAACAGTTTGTTACAGTGCTGTGTGGTGAGGGATTTTTCCAACAAAAATGTAAACACAAACCAGGCCAGAACATTTTTTATCTTAATTTGCCTTACAAATTGTCAGCTCCTCATCAGAGAATGTGAAGAGCTTCTTCTAAAAAAAATTTAATTGAACAGATTTTTATGAACGTGTAATATATAACACGAGAAAGACAAATTTCTTGAAATGTTTTGTTTTGTCAGAAACTCATTTTTCCCAGACAAATGGATTTCAGGGGAAATTTTCCAGAAGGTTCTGCTCATTGGTCTGTGTGACTGGAAAAAAAAATGGAAAGTCTGAACCAAGAGAAACAGAGACATGAAAAATTTTGTCAGAGAAGTTAATGTCTGATGGCAGCTGGCAAGGGACACAGTTGGAGTTCCTAAATCTGTGTTATTTTCCAAGGAAAGCTCACACAGGCACTTACAGTTCTACAATATTCATGTCTGGTTTTAGGCATAGCTGGAGTCCAGTACATTTCTACAGTTTGTTTTAACATCTCACTCGTAGTCTTAAATGGAGAAGCAACACCTATTATCTTAACTTTGATTTCTAAAAAGCATAAATTACAGTCAGGAATTAAGCTGGGTAATTCTTGACCTGTTGAGGCAATTCATTTAACCTGTTTAAAAAACCCCCAAGCCACAAACAAACACAACTTTCTGCAAATTCTTTTGGCAAATCTTTGGCTCGTAAGTTAAGAAAGATATACCTTGAAATTTTAAAGTGTTTTTAAAAGCATCTCTTTTGAGCCCTTTCATCCTGCATATCTGCTTACCACTTACTTTATTTTTCAACAGGACACCTGCCCTTGTTTCCATCATGGGAGACTCTTGCAGCAGTGCTGTGCTGTTGATAACTGGACTCCAGGCTGTTGAACCTCTTTGATGAAATCAATCTAAAAAGCATGACAGGCCCTCTTGATGGATGCATGCATTTGATCATAGATTTGGAGAATGCTCTTGATATCTGTTTGATCACATATGGGTTCTTTACACACTCTTAAAAAGTAAAAGCAGCAGCAGCAGAGCTAACTCAAAGGAGAACACTCTAATGGCTCAGGCTTAATGAGATCTTATTTTCCTTACATAATGAAATCATCCCACTCTAATATCAGTCCTTTTATTTCCCCAGGAGAACTCGGGAAAGTTGTAATAGAGGTGGTTGTTGCCTGTTGCCATGAAACACAGCTATTTACAAGGCAGATACCTCTCTGATGAAGGGATTTTATTATTTTTTGTATATGGATGGGATGAAGCCCATTTCTGCATGTCACAGAAAGGGGTGAGAGTGTGTGTGTGTGGTGTGTAGGAGGCTGCCTCAGTCATGTTAAATTCATATTAGGTAGCACTTCCAGAAATGGCTGGAAAGTAGAGCTGTTGTTGATGCAAAAGGTCATAGACATTAATAGCCTGCAGAACAATTCCAGGGTGCAGAATTATTCACAGCTGCCAAAACACAAAGGAAAAGAATAGAAAAAGAACGAGGGAAATAAAAGGTTTGAAACAATGGCATCTCTGTCTTATTATTGCTGTTATACTTGGATGTTTTTAAAGAAAAACAATCTTGGAGGGGAGCTGGAGGGTTAATTTTGAGCTGTTTTCTGCTTTTGTTGTTTAAATAGCAATGGGAAATATATGTCTTATTTTGCTCTGCTTTTATTGCATTTAGAAATTTTTGTGGAAATATGAACAGCAGTGAGTCTTGATGAAATGCATGTTCTTCTGACTGAGAATGGCCTTTAAAGGGAGTCCAGGTTGTTTTCTTTTGAAGGCTCCAGACCAAGACAGAAGAGGTGAAGGGTCAGAAAAGGGAAAGGATGGAAGGGAAGAGGAGGAAAGCAGTGAAAAGGAAGGGAGGTTGTTGAAGGTTCAGACACGAATATAGGCTGTTCTTCAGGACTGAAAATATTTTGTTGCTCAAAGAAAATCAAATTCTTCTCTTTAAAGCTTGTTGTGTACTTGTGGCAGAGGCACAGAAGGGAAATGCGTAGATCTTGAAACCCTTTACAAAATAAAAAACGAATGAAAAGCACCAAGAATATCAAATGGTAAAGTTGTGTCTGTGCTGGTGTGCCTCGCTCCCTGCCTCCCTCTCACCAAGACTCAGAGCCCCTCTTATTTGCCTCACAACCCCTTGCAGACAGTCAGGCGTTCCAAGCAGGAGACAGAGAATAACAAAAACATCCGTGTTTACAGTCATATACATAGCTGATGTGATTTGATAGCCAATATAGCTGGTAGCCAATGCTAAGAATGATCCTCTCCTGTGTACACTGGCATTTATTATGCCAGCAAAGTCACAGATCAATCATTTTCCCCCCTGCTGCTGACAGATCAGGTGTAGACTTACAGCAAGTGAGGAATTGGGCAGATTAGAAGCAAGGTCTATTGTTCTGATTACAAATCACAAAGTCTTTGATTTGCTGAGTAAAATGGGAACAGACATTTTCTCTTTTTCCTTTCTGACTGAAAAATGGAATTACTGTTGTATTTTTAGCCACCCTTTCCCTTCCCACCAGCCCTCCCCTTTAATACAGATCAATAGTTCTGTCCTTTCCAGCAGATATTTTCACAACTCCACCAGTCAGCCCTCACCCTATAAAAGCAGAAAACCCTGGTCCTTATCTGCATCTTCTTAATCTGACAAGTGCAGTCCCTGAGTTTTTATCTGTGTTTCCTCCATTGTTCCTCCTATAAAGGATCTTTGTAGGAATAGCTCGGGAGACAGCCAATGGTCTGTAACATCTTTCCCTCCTAAATTTGCTTCCAACGGTGATTATTGTTCTGTTCTGGGGACGTGAGTTCTCTTCATGTTTCTGGCAGACAAGTGTCTAAAGCACAGGATTCATGGCATTCATGGATGTTAGTTACTGGAAGTGCTGGGCACATCTGTAATGTAATGTGTGGAACTAGAGCTGATATTAGCTGTCTTATGCTCTGAGCTATGTATGGACCAAGTGGCCCTTCCTGGAGGTATTTGGGGTTGCATAAAATTCAGTAGGCAATGGAAAACTATTGTATTTATTTTGTAATCTTTTTCTATCCTTACGCTATAGCTGCAGTGTTTGAGTTGTCTGTGAATTGGCACAGTATGGTGTGTTGTTAATAATCCCAGCAGATGTGGAAGCATGGACTGGCTTCTAATGAGCGTAACAAGGTCTTTCCATATTTGTGCAGAGACTGAATGTGTACAGATTCTTAACCAAGAATGTTTCCTAGGGACTTGCCATCAGATACCTTCACAAAACAAACAAACAAAAACCAAAAAAAAAAAAACCCCAAAACAAGCAAAAAACCCACAAAAAGACCCTAAGCAACTCCTCCAAGATAAAATAGCTAAAATAGATGTTACTATTGCTAAGAAAATGCAATAGCTTGTAAGAGTTTAGCCAATGAAACTCTAAGCTGTGCTTGGCATGAGATGTTCCTGCTATAAACATAACCCAAGCAGGATACATTAGTTTGTCTGAACTATTGACATGACACACAGAATCAAATGACTGTCACTCTGAATGAAAAGAGAAAGGAGATGAAAATCCAGCCCAGCAAATCCTTCAAGGGAGGGAAAGGAAGAATCTGTATTCCTGCTATGTGCCTGTTATGATGGAAACTCTTCCACCCTGCCCTTTTCTTTCCTCTGGTCACTGGCAATCGAAACAGCCAGGGAATCTGAGACAGGCATGATGGGGAATTTGATCCCATGTAAATGTTGTCAGTGCAGGCTTTGATGGTACCAAAGGAACACCGAAGAGCAAAGGAGCTTTCTTTATTCTGCAGAGGTGTCAATTGCATGTGCTTGTCTGATTCTGAATACCAGTTCATACCTTGCTAGGTGATGAAGGAGGATGGAGAATTTATATTTAGCTCCTATTTGAGTGGCTGCTATTTCCTTGAGCACTGATTGCAGTTGCAGTTGTGAATGTGTGTAAGGGACATGCAGGGGGTGTGTGAGTGGCAATCTCAGGTGAAAATGGTTATCATCTAAGGAACTCAAAATTATTCAGGTGTGGCAGTCAACCCTAACATTTAGCTGATATAAATTATGACTAAAAGAGTTCAACAAATCCTTGAAAATCTCTTCTCTGCACCACGCTTCCACTAAACTTGATGTGGGGTGTGTGGATAAAGATATCAAGGCTCAAGTAATAATTATTTATCATTGCTGGCAATTAAATTTATTTATGCAAAAAATTATGGAAATATTTCCCACAATTCAACTGTCTCTGTAAGAGTTCCAAAAGCATCCTGTAAAATGAAGTTTTTTGGTTTGGTTTGGTTTTTTTTCCTGTAGTAACTGAGAGCTGAATCCAGGGGACAGATCCCAAAGCAAAAGGGCTGAGGTATTCCTGCTCAAATGTCAGCAATCCAAGTGCTGCACTCAGTGTCATGTGAAAGAAATGAAAGCACCGCCATAGCAGAGTGAACCAGGTGTTTCTTGGGATGACAGGAATCTCATGCATTTGAAATGGTTCTACTTTAGCTATTGCACAAGCTATTTTTAACTTTTTACTTCGTATTTGTCTGTCATTATGTCAGAAATAATCTCATAACAGTCCTGGTGTCACCACTCCAAGCTCCAGACTCAGCAGTCCCGAAATTCTGATGCACTGTTTGCCTGAGCTCAGAGACACTGGATAAAGAAGCCCTGAGGATGTGTAGGCACCACTCACCAGGAACAATGGGGATTGCAGATGCTTTTTCTGCAGCAGGATTTCCTCTTTAGCATTCAAACAGGGGCAAGGAAACTGGTGAGATTCAAATGTACAGTTCAGCTGGGCTGCAAGCTTTCCTGGCAATGTTTGTAATGGATTTGCTCAGTCCAAGAAAAAAAGTCACACTTCTTAAAAAAAAATCCTTAGGAAAATTATGGTGTCTCCAACATTTTCGTGCTAGTGTCCCATGAAGTTCACAGGGACAGGAAAGGCTCTGGAGTTACTTTTGCATGTGTTAGTGCATCCTATCTTTCCTTGTTTCACAGAAACCATGAGTGTTAACAAAATTCAGAGAAGGCAGAGTCTGACTGATTACATCCACTCTTTTCTTTCCTGCTTTAGATTGGCACACAAGTCTTCGGTGTCAGTGCTTATAAAAGACACAAGGAGGGACAAATCTTAGGTAATGTTTTTTATGTTTAAGTTTCATTGATGTTCCAGCTTACTTGAGTTTGAAATTCACACTAAAGACAATCTGAGAAGAGACAAAGGCATATGTTGTTTCTTGTCAGTACTTCATTCTCATTCAAATCATTGCAGGAGAAGGTTTGAAATTCAGCTGACATCTTCCTGAGGTGTTGACATTGTTTGATAATTCCTCATCTCTGTGAGATTAATAGAGGGGGAATACTATGGTTTTTCTTCCCTCTGGCACTTTGATCCAGTGTTTCTGTTTTTTGAAACAGGGAGTGCACCAGACTGAGCCACTGGAAGATGTGGTGCAAGCATTTTGAGAGTACCAGCTCTCCATGAGACTGGCTTTGAAAAACAACATTGTTTGGAAATTGATCTGTGTATAACACCCCATCTGAAGCATTGGAAGGTTTGCATAACAGGACAGGGGTTTTGGTTCCCATGACAAACAACCTCCTCTTGCAGGTAACCCACCCTGGCTCATTTTCAGGAGCTGCACAACCAAAGGGCTCTGGGAGAGCACCCTGCAAGGCTGGCCCAGCCAGTGGCTCTCCTGGTCGTGCTCCTTCCCTCCCACACAAACCTGCATGGCCTCACGCCTGCCTTACCCTGGCAGAGCCAGGAACCAGAGCCCAGGAGCCCCAGAACATCCCTCCCTGCCGTGCAGAACACAGGGCTGGCAGATGAAAAAGATCATCTTGAGCCTGTCTGTGTGTGCAGGAGCTCTCTGAGATGGGTGACCTCAGGGGGACTCCGGAGACAGTAAAAGGCAGAAAATCTTTCAGCTGCTGCCATTTAATAATGAAAACACATTTCAGCTTCTCATTTGCAGCCACATGGATGGGCTGCCTCTTTCACTTGAAAAGGAAATCTTCCAGGGAGGAAGAATTAACTGCTGTTTTTGAAAGAGTTTTGCCACATGAGCTGTAACAAACTGACAGCACTATAAAGCTATTTATAGATCTGCAGCTCAAAAAGTGGATGTTCAATAAAGGCTGATGAAGTAGATTTATTGCATGAATTTAAGTTAACTTATGTAAAGACGTTGTTTCTCTGGGAAGCCTGGTTCTTTTTCCCCCTGTTCTTTAGCAGTTCTTCCAAGCAATACTTACTTCTCCAGTGCAATGGAAATGAAGCAGGAGTGGGGTGTCCTTGATGCTCCTCTTGGCACTAAATGGGAACTGATAAACTAAGGGTGAAGAAAATGTCTTTGGAGAGTTCTGGTCTTCAGCAGTGTTTATACACCCTCCTTGGCCCTACTGCTTTCCACTTAGTCTACTACTGACACACTCTGGTTACCTGCGCTGAGGTCAATGAACTTGTCTATGGTATATTTTGGGAATAGAAGCAGTGAGAATTTTCACTGTTTTCCTCCTCTTCTTTTTCTCTGGCAGGGATGAGACTAAGCCCACCTTCCTACTTTCAGTGCTTTAGTTTGATCACTATACAGTGTCCATCTCATTTAGCTGCCAGAATATGCCTGATTGAATTGAATGTCAATTTTTTCAGGAATAGACTTCTATGGCTGGGAAAGTGGTAAAAAAGATTCTTTTAAATGTCTAAACATTGGGCAATTTACTAATGATGACATATATTTGATATGGTGGCCCAGAGCTTTTTCATACCCTCAGCTTCCTGTGAGTGTTGCAGTTCTTGCAATGTAGCAGTGCAGAATAAGACATTTTTTCTTCTCTAAGGATGTGGCTATACAAGACAAAGGTTTTTTGGCAAAGGAATGCCATGATATTCAGCAAAGAGTTACAGCAAACTACTTACTCCACCACTGAAACCTAGATAATGTGTTTCTTAACAGAGGAAACTAAATCTTTTGCCTGGCACAGATGCAACACTTATTAAGAAACTAGAAAGCTTTATAGCTGTGTCTGTTTACACAGGTCAGAGGGTCTTTGTTCAATGTGGCTAATTATGTTGATTCTTGGAAATTTAGAAGCAACATGAAAAATGTGCTGGGAGGAGCTGTGATGACAGTGGATATTGGGAAAAAATTAGTCTCTGAAAGGGTTGTTAAGCAGTGGAAGAGACAGGAACAGGGAAGTGGTTAAGTCACCATCCCAGAGGTATTTCAGAGATGTGTAGATGTGGCACACATGAACATGATTAGGGGTGGACTTGGCAGTGCCAGGTTAGTGGTTGGACCTTGTGATCTTAAGGGTCTTTTCTAAGCTAAACAGCTCTATGATTCTAAGACAGGAATAACAGTAATTGGGAAATTGTGCTGCACATCACACCTTTTTTTCAGTTACCAAGTAATTGGTTTTGCATAAAATGTTCACAGTGTTTGCCTGAAATGTGTGTTCAAACACAGGAAAAGTCCTGTGAACGCTCAGTGGAAGGGCAATTTGGATATTTCATTATGCTAAAACCCTCCTGACTGAGTTCATGCTGGTATTTACCAGCCAGTCAAAAAGACACCTTCCAATAGGAAGAAACCTTTGCCACTTAGGGCACAAGGGAAAAATCAGTGTAAAATATGATAAAACCTGAATTGTAGAAAAAACAAAGCAAAGCAGAGTCAAAGATTTGTATCTGGTTTTGTGTATAGTTCTGTTCATGGTTCAGGCATCCCAAATTTTCGTTTTTAAACTGACATATCAATCAGTACAATGGAGGTTAACTCCCTGCAACAGGATAACTCTATGAGTAAAGAGTTATGTGAGGCTCCCCTAACACATCCTGCCAGAGAGATGATAGGGCAGACTCCTGGGTGAGTGTGTGTGGCGCTCTTTGATAAATTACCTGAATTTGTGTGTAGCCAGCAATAAAAACTGGCAGATTTACATTCTTTTGAGCACTCAAGCAGTCACCAGGGAACATGTCCAGCTTAAAGCATTTTGAAATTCACGAATCAGAATCGCAAAATCATGGTGGAGTTTGTGTAAGGTAATGATTAGGAGAAAAGTTGTGATCCTTTACTTTCTGGTGCTTTAAACTAAATGTAACAACATTCTATTTGTCTTTCACAGGAGCTGACGACCTGCACTTTGTCGTGAGGCTCACATCTCTCACATTAGCCTCTGATTTGAAAATGTGAGTGCTTGTGGTGAAATTCATGAAAGAGCATCACTGGTCCTCTCTAACAGATTGGGGAGGAGATTATATGCTGTTTTGAAGACCTAACTTCTAGAGTCAATGCCCAGTTTTTGCAGTGTGGTTTATTCTAATCAGTTTCTCACCTTTGCCTCAAGTTTACTGTGTAGTCTTCAGCTCCCTTCCAACTACCAGCCAGAGGCTGGAGGTGTCACTGTTGCATTGGACCTAGACAGGTGCAGGTATTTCTATACTAATCTTACCACTGGCTTTTCAGCCAAAATTTACCAGAACATCTAAGTCCATAACCATCCAGACTGGAAAAAGTGAGATGGATTTCATTTGTGGCCAGTTTTGCACTACACAAACTGACTTTACACAAGGATAAAGGAGGCTGCATCAAAGGCACAAGCCCTGCTGGAAATCTTGTGGGCTGTCACCTTGCCTGTGGTCGCAAGTTAGTGAAAGACTTTGCTTTAACTGTGATAGGGCTTTGTGAGTGTTCGGGGAACCCGCGTGTTTCCGAGGAGCTCTGTCGTGTCGCTGAGTCCCCCCTGGTGCCTGGGGACGGCTCCGTGTCCCGCTCGGAGCCGCCCAGCGCCGCTGCTCCCGCCCGCGTTACCGCCGCCGCTCACTGCAGGGCCGCACATCGCCTGAGCGCTGCTGCCTGCATCAGATTTATCCACTCGGAAAGGGAGCGGGATTGCTCGCTGTCTCCCGGTAGCACTAATTTTCAAACAGAAGGCAGGGTGATCGATAATCTATTCTTCTGGCAGTTTTACTTAGTTTATTCCTGTGTCAGATATTAGTTTCCTCAGCAATTTTACCACCTGCAGGGTTGATGTAATCTATTCGGTCTGGCACGACCATTTGCGGGTCCCTGACTCTAGTGTGCCACACCAGTCTCCACGTGGCCCAGAATTTGGCATGGTAGGTAAGATTAAATAATTCTGAATTGCATGTAATTGGCCATCCCTGAACTAAGCACTCATTTGGGATTCACCCCAAAGCATTAAAAAGATACAGCTGTTTCCATCTACCTGTACAGCTCAATTAATGTAGGGAGCTGCAGAACATAAACCCAGCCGTGGGGAAGCAGCCTGCACCACTGCGGGGCACTGCACTGCAGACAGAGTGCAGGAGAGGGATCTGCATTGCCTAAAACACAAGCACCGAGTCATTTGTGCTTAACATGGGAACCCAGTACCAATGCTTTGGTCCTCAGCACATGCTCCAGAGACAAGGAGCTCAGGTCTGCTTGTTACAAGGGGTGTTGTGGCATGTTACTCACTTGCTGGAGACTGAAAGGTCAGATTTTAAGGTCCTTATTCAGAAAGGTCACATAAAAAGGGCCTCCCCAGTAAGAACACAGGTTTTGCTGTTGTTTTATCACAAAAAGGGATATTGTCAAAATAAAAGCACCTGAAATTAAAGAAGTTAAGGGCTTAAGGTCATGAGCCTATCTATTTTCCTGATTTGGAACTAAATTAGCTAAAGCTGCTAAAGCCAAGCAGATCAAGGATTGCTTTGCAACCACCTATAACATGGGCTGTGCCTGGCAGAGGAACTGCATGTAAATCTGCCTTTCCAGCTCTGACCAAGGAAGCTGTCTGTCCCTCATGCTAGGCCTGTCACTTACTACTGTTTAAAACCATAGAACAAAATGTAATTTTGTACTGTCAAGAAGGAGCAGACAGCCAATGAAAGAAAAAATGGACTGTGTCTAACCTCTTAGAATAATCACACTTTTGTGGCAGTTATTTTCTCTATCTCTGTTTCTGTCTTGTTTTTCAGTGTATTTACATACATGGAAGAGGACCCTTGTTTCCTGAGAGATCATCTGTTCCTGCTTCTTATACCCTATTTGATGTCATGATCTTGGTTGCTGTGGAAATGATTAAGCTGTCATCAACTGATTCGGATGGGGAATAAGCTCTGGGAGAAGATGATACAACATTCCTACTTTTATGCAAATGTGTGCAGTTAAGAATGGCAAACAAACAAACAAGCAAAATATAGAGGCAAATACCCTTTCCCCTCCCAATTCATTATCCAGACTGAACAGACTGCTTTAAATAAGAACATTTTTCCCAGGAGTTGTCAGACAATGTCTAGAAAATGCCACCCACTGCTGTGGAAGTGGCAGAAGGGACCTGGAGGCCAGTGAATGTGTTCTCATCCCTTTGGCTTGAAAGGGTACAAATTCCAAAGCAGATGCAAACTCCCTTTTGACCTGAGCTTTGAGCAGGTCATGGCAGGTGCAATAATTTGCACAGGTAAGAGTAGCACATTTTTGTGAGTGTAAACAAATATGCAACATGCAGAGCACCAGAGCAATGTCCTCTGCCCTGAAGTTGCTGCTCAGGGTTGTGTGAAGCACAGCAAGTCCCAGGGGAAGAGTGATGCTCCCAGACATTAGATGAGGTTGTGTTGACTCAGGAAAATGAAATACCTCCCAGAAGTACCTTTGGATTTAATTAATATGTGTTCAGAATAGATGGCTATTCTCCAAAGAGGACTTGTGTTAACCACCACCTGATTGCATCTGGAACTGCTCGGGGGATTTTTCAGTACTTGGTGAATAGAGATGGGGAGCAGGTCACCTAGGTTGTGTATTTGTAGTTGTAATTAGAAAGACAAACTGTGTGGGAAGAGAAAGTCAACAATGATCCTGATAATTAGTTTAGTACTGCTGTGCACGTCTGCTGTGTTCTTTGAAGTCTGCAGTGCTGCTGTCTCAGTGGTGGGTGTAAATGCCTTATAGTAAGTCAAACCCAGCTACTATGACTTTCCAGAGTCTTGGCAGCACTAATATCTCCAACATAGACTATATTCAGAAAACAGTCAGAAAATGCTCAAGAGGAAACAAACTAGGGTTGTTTTCTTATTAGAGAACTCTCCTAAAATTTTGGGGGATTTTTCTCCTGGATATGAAGCTCAAAGCCTTTAGCTGTTCTTTACCTGCAGCTAAAATTATACACACAGCATAAGGAACAGTTGATATGTGACTAAGCTGCTCTTATTCAGACATCAATAGGATATTATAAGGCATCAGGGTTATATAGATTAAGGGTGATACCAGGAAAATATTTCTAGAACTTTTAAAATTATTACCGATGCCTCAAAAAATGTGTTGAGGGAGTTTCCACTCAAGAAATACGTGCTGTTTCTTTGTTCTTTCTGATAAAAACTTCTCAGAGGGGGCATGGACTGAGACATGTTTTGAATCAGGGACTTCACTGTCTTTGGATGATGCTGTGAAATGGCACAGAGAATTCATTTTGGATGTAATTTTTGTTTCCTGTCTCATGATGCTATTTGGTGCCATTATGGGGATGTTTGGGTCCCAGGTTTTAAATAGCCACCTACATCTTACTTTGTTCTCTCATTGAACACTCTTTTGAGACGCCACCACAGCAACTTTTTAAAGTGGCAGAATGTTGTATTGCCGGGTGAAAATCAGCACATGCACAAAGGGGAGGGGATAAAGTTAAACATCACGTTAGGTTATTCCTTGCATTTCTAACCAGTAGCACACAATATTGTGATATCTAAATTACTGCCTCTCTTCAGAGTGGAAGGGGATAGGTTGTATCAATGTGCTGTAGAACACTGTCACTTGTCCATCACCCTTGTCACACACCCTCACATGCAAATGTACAAGAGCAGTGAAGGAGAGATGAATGCAACTGCACAGGCTCAGAAGGGATCTCACTCCCAGAATAGCACCTTGGCTTTTGGTGTCAGCTCCTGAGTACTTTTCTCAGCAAAACTCCTCAATACAGCCACGTAGGGGTGAATTCTTCCTCCTTTTTATGAAAATGCAGTTCATATACACTCAGCACAAGTAGACATGCTATTAGCCAGTTACCAGGTGTGTCTGACTGCAGACCTGAGAAATATGTTCTCATTAAATAACAAGATAAAGCAAACTTTCCTTTTCTTTCTTTTGACAGGGGCTGAAAATAGATGTAATCTTAGATTTAGTCAAAAGTGCAAGGCACTATCTGCCTTCTTGTTTTATGCTACACAATCTCTCCTCTTGCAAGTTTTACAGCTGTGTAACTCCACTGACTTCAGGGGAATTCTTATTTACAGCAAGTGCAAGAGAGGCAGCAAAGTCGTTCGCAGCAATACCTGAAAAAAACAGAGAGTATGAGGTGGGCTTCTCTTCAAGAACTGATGTTATTCCATTAGAAATATTGCAGGGATTTGTTACATGGCCTCATTGTTCCCACTGCCTTTTAAATACCACACCACAGTTCTTGGTTTAGCAGTGGGACACACAGCACTTCCTCTGACATCTGGAGAGCAAAGAGTTATCACTGGCAGGCCAAAGAAGGGGAACAAGGAGAGGCTTGGTCTCTTGGCAAGGCTACAAAGTGCCTTATGTTTTAATGACAGAGGCTGTCAAACACTGCACAGGTATGCCTCAGAATTAATACATTAGTAGTTAGCACAAGAGGTCCTTGTCCATGACTAGGAGATGTGGTTACAGAAATAATACAAATATTGATAGCAATTAATCATAGGACCCTCAATATAGTTTCCCCTTACCCTTATATACTTCTTCTTTCTTTTTTTTTTTTTTTTGGAGGATTTTTTTTTCACAATGTCATTTCTTTAAAAAATCAGTGGCTTCCATGATAAGTCTTTGCACTTGGAAATTTTCTCTTCATCAACCTTTGGTCCAGTGTTTTAGTTCTTGGGGGTACCAAGACTGCCCTATATAATGCATGCTTCACGTGTTTTAGAAACTTTTAGTAGATGAGTCCAGAAGCATAAGTTCACAAATTGGCAGGGAGAGTGGTCACAGCAATGGTGCCACCCAAGGGGCTGAGGGCACGTAGGTCGGTTTTGATGGAGTGACCTAAGCAAAGTGAGGTTCTTTGTGGGGTTGCAGACCTCTCATTTCTCCCTCCTACATTATTCCTGGCTAATGTAGGAGCAAGTTTGCTACAAAAAGTAAGTGAATAGCACTACTGACACCTAATTCTATGGAGAGTTCATGGCCATTGGTCATTTAATCATGTGTCAACACTTTGTCAAATGATAGGGGGAAGTACTGTTTTACACCTGTGGAAGAGCTCAGCAAATGCTCCTTTTATCTCAGAGGCTGCATGTTCCCAATGAGAAAATATTAGCAGTGTCAAATCCTCTGCACCAATTACTGGCTAAATCCCCAGGTCAGTGTATGTGGTTTTGGTGGGTTGACAGTTTTTCAGTGCCTCAGCATCCCTGTTCAGAGCAGTGAACATGGATCAGATGGCAGGATTGTCCACAGCCAATAAATCTAGTACATCTGCTTCCTGCTTTTTGCAGCATAGGAGAGGCTTGATGGATTGCCTTTGGTAAACATATCCCATTAAAATCAGTCTTCTGAATCTAATGTTTTTCTAATAGATTGCTTTCCTCACGTCTCAACATACTTAGCTCCTAGTAAAGAGCTCAGACCTCTTGGGAGGACTCCCTGTTATTTGGCATGTCTTCTTGGCATGATTAGAAACACAGATCTTACAAGGACAACTTACTCTGTACTGAAGCTGTTTTGTCAGATGTTATTCATTCCCTGAAATGGGAGGTTTAATCAGGTTCCCTCGTTCTGAGAATCAGATTGAAGAGATAAAAGGCTTATCCCTTTTCACTTGCTGCAGCCTTGTATTCCTGTGCAGTGTCTTCCTTGTGGGTTCCCTTTACCTTCTACCACAGGCAAAGTCTTACAGCAAATGCACACGGGAGGGGTCATAGCCCAACTGTGCTTGGCCCTGCAGGCAAGCAGCTGGCACAGAGCCACTGTGTCTTTTCCTCTCTTCCTCCCTCCCAGGAATGTTACCCATGGAAATCCATATGTGGCAGATATTTGGTGCGACCCCTGGACTTCCAAGACATAGGGCAAGGGAGAGAGATTGCTAAAATACAGCCTGGATGCCAATAGGGGCTTTGACAAGGTGTAAATTTGTTCAACATCTTGGCTGGGACTGAGGGACCTTTAGCAACACAGCACTGGGGACTGACAGAGCTCAGCAAGTGCTGCTGTGTGCCACCGTGGTTTTACCATTCTTTCCAGGTAAGGAAAGAACTGTCTCAGGTGAGGCACTGGGAACCTCAGTGCTGTATGTGACAGGCTGAGACATCTAAGTTCTTTCTGCTGCACTCAGAGCTCAGCCATCATCCTGGGCATGTCCTACTACTCCAGGCTCTGAAAGTGTTGTTTGTTTGTTTATTTGTTTGTTTGATTTTATGAGAAACATAAAAGACATAATAATCACCATACTGTCTCTATTTTAAGCAGCAGCAGAGATGAGTTCATTACACCAATCCCCCTCAAAGTATGGAGCTTACATGATAGGTAAACAATTATCCAAGGATTCTTTAATCAGAACAAAGTAAATTCCTTCCCTTCAATTTCTTCATTAAAGCAACATTTTTCTTTCCTGGTTTACTCAGGTTTACTCTGTGCTGATGTACTATTTTTCTGGATTTCATCTCCATAGGATTACTTTGCTGTTCTGTAAGTACAAGTATGTCTAGCAGGGGAACATTTATCCTGAGATTTAATGTTTTGAAGACTGAATCATCAAACCATAGCTTCCGTGTGTTCAGTGTAGCAGCCCAGCCCCACCAGTGTTATGCATGCTTCATTCCAGGCAGCAGCTCAAACAGAAAATAAATTATTCAGACTGAAAGTCAGAGGACAGTAAGTTTCAAGAGTTGCCAGAATTTGATTACTCACTGATGCCTTTGTAGAGACAGCATTCTGGGGCACAGTTTTCATGCAGATACTCTCTCCTTCAGAGCTCTAGAGGCTTTAATAGCCCACCTTCTTCCAGGTGAAAAGCAGTGCACTTGGTTTCTGTTTTTCTGGTGTCTGTATGTAGTAAGGAAAATAGAAAGAGTGATATTAAAGAGAAATAAGATAAAAACCACAGGAGATCTAAGCACAAAAAAAATTATGAATTTTAAAATGAAGCTCCAGATGTGTACTTGTTGATTAAGTAGCAAATAGTAAAAGAGCCAGGAATTCATTGTTTATGTGCAGACCCAGAAATGCTGAGATGAAAATCAAGAGATTGCTAAGCAAACACCTTGCACCAGGTTCAGCAATGGTCAGCGGATTTGGTGTTATGATCTGTGTTATTGTCAACATTTGAATCTGATGCTGGATTTTTCAGCTGTTATTCTACAGAAATCTGCTGCATGAGCAGTGTGAAGGGGGCACATGGGTGTGCAGGCTGGTGAGTGTACACAGCAGTTTTGTTATGACAAGGAGATATTTGTGTGGTTGCAGTGAAACAACTCATAACCAGCTCCCAGCTGAGTCCACACTCCTGTTCCTCAGGTGCCTGGGGGATGCAGTGGGATTCTGGAGTCCAGTGGAACAGTTGTGGTGGTTTGTCTCTTTTCCCCATTGATGCTGCTGCTTTCATAGTTTCATCAGGCACCAGGGAGATCTCTAACGAGCAGAGGGGAAGCAGAGAAACTTCAGAGGTCTTTAAAGAAATCATTCAGATCCATATTCTGTGCCCGAGTTCATGCTGGATCTGGTTTCCCTGTCTACACCCCCTGTGCACACTCGTAGTTTCTGGTGCATTCACCTTTCAATGACTTTCTGGAGTCGAGTGAAAGAGCTGCAGATAGCCCAGAGGAAGCTCAGAGAGCAGCACATGAGCACTGTCTGTCACACCTTTAGCTTCACCAGGCTGTGCTGAGCCCTTGTGTGTCAACATACAGACAATGTATATCAACAGTTCAGTTCTGTGCATTTTGCTTGACTGTGTGAAGCCAGCACTGAGACTGGTGGCTACCACAAAGCCTCAAAGACCAAGATGAGATTTTTGCAAGGAAATCTTTTCATCTAACTCATACTGAATTTTGGTTGGCTACAGGGATCTAAGTTCCTTAACAGTCTCAGTGCTAAAGGATCAGCCTTCCTCTTTTTTGTGTTTTAGTTCAGGCAGAACAAATAAATGCTTCTTACAAAGAAATTCTTGGTTTTACATTTAAGTAAATCAAAACCTAATATATGAATACACTTATTTTGGATGGGTTTGAAAAGTTCTACAGAACTACTGTTAGGATAAATTCCTTCATTACTGGAGAAAAGCTGTAATATTTTGTGCTATTTTAATGACTTTCCTTGAAAATTGCCTACTTGTATTTTTTACTTCGAGTAACTTCTAGAATGCAGTTTGGTTAAGGTACCAAAAGTAGAATTTATTTGCACAGAAATCAGTAAATATGTATTTTATTTCTTTGGGGTCATTTAGAACACACTTTATTTAAATGGATTGTTACATAGTTACTGATTTTTTTTGGTGTGGGGAAAACTTGTATTAGCTCTGGTACGTTTTCCCTACAGAGATGGTTTTGAATGTCAGAGCAGTTTTCCAGTTGTTCCTTTCACTGTTATTGAAACCCATTCCTTTTCTTAGGTTCTTGCTTGCTAAACAAGGTAGATGCTAAAAATCACCCTTACAGTGAGCCCAAATATCTGGTGTATGGAAATCTGCTTGGCACCTTTTGAGTTGGGAATGACAGGAAAAAATGGTGAAAAGTGCTCTGCCCTGTGTCATATCCACCTGTGTCCCTCAGGAAGACAATCTGGGGGCTCTCCAGAGCAATTCAGTCCTTTTCAGTCTTATTCCAGACCTCAGGTATGATTTATCCCAGTTAGATGGGTACATTAAGGATACATCAATGGAAGGAAGCAGACAAACCATAGTAAATTCAGGATTACACATGCCCATTCAACTGTTCCTGAGGTTTAGCTAAAAGCAGCTGTTCCCACACTGCACATGGTGATGCAGAGTTTTTTTTCTAGAAGCAGACTTATACATTATATTTTCAGCTCTGCCTCACAGTTGAGCATGGATAAGCCACAGGTATCTCTCTAGGACCCAATTTATGCAGGCAAAATCTGAGATGATAATGCTGTCCTCCTCCAGAAGGTGACTTGGGAAAAAGAAAACAACCAAACCAAAGCCTTATAATAAGCAGATCTTAGTTTTTATAGGTTGATTTGCCATTCCTTCTTTCCCAATTTTTGGTTGAACACTTTATCTTACGCATGTGATAGTAATTTAAGGTTATCTATTGGTCTGCTAATTTCTTTGCAAAAATCTTTGCAAGAATAAGAATCATATTATTATAGATACTGATTAGTGGCATAATATCTCAAATTGAATAGCTCTGTCCTTTTGACTGAATGTATCTCCTGACTCAAGGCTATATGTAGCTGCCGTTCAGAAAGCAAAAAGGAAAGTAGTATTCCACTGACTGTTTTAATGTAACTGCTAAAATACACAGCTAGAAATCAAGGGTAAAGCTTTAATTTTCTTCAGAAATGCAGAAATCAGATACAAGGAATGAAAAGGTATTTTTCAGCTTTAAATTTGCTATTTTTGTTCTGATGTGTCACTTGACATATGTCAAAATAACATAACTGCAGTGGAATTTAAAATCAGGGAGCCACTGAGTGGTTTGGTACAGCAGTAATTGTTTCCTTTTCAAGTTCTTATGGATAATTATCATGAGTGACAGCAATAACTTTTAGCTGAGCTACCAATTGCCAGAAGGGCTATAGCATGACCCTCATTAGTGATGATGTTGGACTGGTGAGGTTCCATCCAAAATAATACAGTGTAATTGCTGTTTACCCCAGTGGGCACACAGGACAGCAAATATGGAATGAAACCCTGAAGTGAAAAAGGGTTTTTTTGAGCTCACATGCTGTTTAACAAAAAGATTGCTTAGAACAAGAATGCGACAAACCACAGGCTCCTGGATCAAGTCCAGTGGTGAATAAATAAAATCCTGACTGAAACTAAAATTGTGGTTCTCAACCATATGCTGATCATGGTGTTTTAAAACCAGATCCACCAAAAAATTCCTTAGATGGGGCTGCTCGTGCGAGAGACTGAGCACTGGTTGCATCTGAAACGTGCAGTCCTCCGAGGCCAGCATGATGCTTATTCACTTCTCCCTGCTGAGCTCTGGGAAAGACTGTATTCTAGGAAAGCCTTGCTGGAAGAGCTGCCCCCAAACCAATTTCTCAGGAAGCTTAAAAATCAGGACCTGTCAAATGTGAGGAAAGAGAAATTTGAGGCAATATGCTTAAGACCATGAACAGCCCACAACATAGACACAGATAACAAGAATTAACAATGCTGAAAGCAAGATTAAGCTGAAATACAGGGTTAAAAGTGGCAACAAACACGCTGGTTCCCAGACTGGCTGAATAAATAGATGAAGTGATGGGATGAGGGACTCCAACAGTCTTCCCAATCAGTGCAGATTCAGTACATCTGGCTCCAGGCAGGGCTGAGTTCACACAGGTGATTTCCATCCTCTGCTCCTGAGGAGATCTGCAGTCAGGGTCTAGGGCAACGTGTTGGGCTTATTGGTGTGTTTTGATGAAACACACCAATAAATAATAATAAATAAACTTGTTCTGCCACACTGCGTACCTGGCTACACACACAGAGACCAAAGTTACACTGAGGAGAGCGCAGCAGGAATGCAACTGGTGCCATCAGTTCTCTCCCTGATGTAAGTTCCTTACGAACCTGAATTTGGGCTGAGTCTGGGTGAAAGGTGAGGGTGGAGGGAAAACAGCTGCTACTCAGGTGAAGCACTTTATTAGAGGATGATCAGGGAGGACATAAAAATCCAGTAGAGCTCCATGCTGTAAACTGCCGTTGTGTGTTGGCAGATGACTGGGAAAAGGTGTGTACTTTTTTTTTAGGAGGCTATTTTTTTGGTTATTGTGTTGGTTTTTTTGGGTTTTCTTAAATAATGTCTAAGCAAAAGACTGGAGGTATTTACCGAGTGTAAAGTATCACTTGTGAGGGAGCTGAGAGTCTAGGGCCTATTTTTCTTTCCTCTGAAGAGAATAGCGTTTCCTCACAAATTTGGAGTATCTAAATGCTGCTTGGTTGGCTTGCTGGAGTTGGGAAGAAGGGAATCTGCTTGCTTTCAGTAAGGTCTGGGACCCTTTATTTTGCTTTTTTACTGTAAAATGCAGATGAGTTTTCTGTCTGTGGCTTTGTGTGAAGAAGTTGTGGTCTCTCCCTCCTCTTACATGGTAGCTATTCTTTTCCCACTGGAGTTATCCTTATCAGTAGTGCCTGTGTCGGGCCTCTCAGCCCCAAACCACTGCCATTTCCAGGGCTATTGGAAGGAGAGAAGAGAAATACAGCAGTAGTTGTGGTCCTGTGAGCCATCCTTTGTTTGTGTTCTTAGAATACTTTAAACTCGTGCTTTTGTCTGAGAACGTATTTTGGCAGACTCTTGTGGGGAGCGGGGGCTGCCTCAGTAGATGGAAAATGCTGCCCATTTTGAGCTCTGTTTCACAGCATCCCTGAGCACCCTGGGCTGCTAACACACTAAGTGGGTACCACACGAGAGGAGAGTTAGGAAGCAAAGCATAGGAGATAATTAGGAGAGGTTAAGAAGCAAGATACAAGGAAATAGGCATTTCTCTCTAATAGAAATACAATTGTTCAGATTAAGCTGAAGAACTATGAGTTGGCACTAATTTATAATTCTGAGATGAAAATAAGTTCCCAAATTGCACATAGTGCAGTACTTGGCTCTCTGAGCACTTTCTGTAATGACTCATTTGTAATATTCTCCCAGTGTAAGAAGGGGAGGGAGGATGATGTTCCTAGCTAAAGATAATAAAAGATAATCCTCTATTGACAACTGTACTGTAGCTCACAAGTTGCAGATGAAGGACCTGAAGTACTCTGCAGCTTTGTGATAAAAGGGGGAAATGTAATGCTTCTATGACAATAACCTTGAAGGTAAATGAAAACCCACATCCATCCATGTGCAGGTCTATTAAATGTTCCCTTGGTACACATCACAACAGAAACATTTAAGCAGACAGTGTAGCAAAAATCGAAAAAAATATCAAATCTCTAAAGTCACTGTTTGTAGGACTATTTTTGTGTCAGGTAAGTTGATTTTCTTTGTTTTAGTTGCTCTCTTGGTAGTGAAGAAGTTTTCTTGTCCTGGGGTCAGGTGGAGAAAATACAGCTTCAGAGATACAGGGCTTTTTCTATGTAAGAATATTTAATTTATTTTTAACTTTAGAACTGTGTGCTATTATTTAACTACCATCATTAAAAATGTTTTCCTGTAATGCTTCTATTGCATTTTGGAAAGGCAGAGCTGAATTTCTAGGCTTTTTGTTTAGAGGTGATTTATTTGCAGCTCTCTCTTAGCTGAACTATTTGAAACTCTAAGAAAATGTAACAGAAGCAGGGGCTTAGAGCAGTGGGAGAAGAAAAAGCAAGAACTCAATAATGTGAAACTCAGTTGGAGGTGGAGTTTTTGATGTGGGCCCTTTCTTTGACTGTTAGAGTGGTGAGATAGATATATATATATATGTATATATATATCTGTACATGTGTGTATAGTGCCTAACATCCCTTAGGCAGCTATTGTGTGAAATAGGCTAACCCAGGCAGGTAATAGCTGAGTTTAATTGTGTTCGAATGGGAAACTTGGAGCCTGAAGGTATGGATGGACAAGTCAGTTCAAGTTTCTGCATCAGTCCTGAGAAGGTGCCCTGTCCCTAACATAGAAGACAGGGTGCTTGCCCAGTAATTCTCCTGTCATGAGAACTTAGCTGTGGAGGAAACCTGGAGGGGTGCCTGGTCGGAAACAAGAGAGTGCACTGTGTTTAAGGACAGAGCCCCACGAACTAGGCAGTCTATCCATGTCTCGGGCTCTGGGAGACTCAGTGAGCAGCCTGAGGGCTCCCAGAACTGTGTGGGCAGCCACAGGGCCTTCAAGAACAGGGGCATGGACAAGGCACAGGTGCTTCCTGCTCTCTGAACACTGAGGGGAATCCCTGCCAGATCAACCTCCAGTGTGGCTTTGTGGAGAGAAAAGGTATCATGAATGATCATCTTGATGCACCATCCTTGTCCTGTATTAGCTCCTTTTTGGTGATGTAGATATGAATTAAAGAAGAGGACAAGAAAGGATCACTCAAGCAGGTGCAACCTTTTACCTTGTATCCTACATGGGAGTGCCTAGGGAGGACATTGTCTGTTTCTATGCATGTTATTGTTACTAAATTAGACTTTCAAAAGCCTATGGACAGATGCTTAGGCACAAACATTTCATAAAATCATAGAATGCTTTGGGTTGGAAGGGACCTTAAAAGCCATCTAGTTTCAACCCCCCTGCCATGGGGAAAAGGTGGAAACATTCTAAAAAGTAGCCTGAGATACAGTGTTCTTCGCAGTGGGAATACTTTTTCTAACTGCTTTTTGTCCTCTCATTGAAAAACCCGAGCCATCTCCTTTTCCATGGCTCTTCAAAGCTTGTTTAAAAATTGCTACTATCCCAACAAAAGTTGAAACCAGACTTGCCTTTCCAAAATGACATTATATAATACATTTGAAGCAGTACAGGGAAACGTTTTAAATGCTAGTAGTTCAGTAACAGCCCACATAGCTATAAAGTTGGAAAGAAGTAAAAATTATGACTGTCACACAAAGGTATCACTTTAAGGTTGAATAATAATGAAGTGAATGACTTTTGTGTAAGTGGTGGTAACAATACAATATTAGTCATGATTCCATCGCAGAGCCAAGTGACATTTCCATATATTTTTACTAGAAATATCAAGGTAATTTCTATGAAGCTGAAATGAACAGAGGAAATTACAAAACAAAACTGATAATATATGAATTAAAAGATCTGAGGTGCCATCAAGTCAATGTCTCCTCCCACAAATTATTACTGCACAGAAATAATACATACAAAAATGTTGATTTTTTTATTTTTTTTTATTCTGTAGAGCTCTTGGGAAATGAAAAGTACAAATAGTCTTACGTGAAGGTTTTGAAGCAGCTATAAGGGCTTGTTAATAGTTTAAATGTTGCTGTGTGCCCATATATTTCTGTAAATGGACATGGCCTTAAAACTGGCCGATGTGGTCTCAGTAACAGAAATGAATGTTAGCAGTAAAAGTTAATTTTGTCAGCATTTAATTCTTATGTCTCATTGATAATATTTTACTGATAATAAATTCCCTAATAAGAACAATGATGAGATTTAGTACCTCCCAGCAGCCAACACTCTGTGGCCATTACTAAAATGGTCTTGTTAGTAATAATGCTAGGAAATATTTAGAAGAAAAAAAATGCAGTGAAGGGTGATTTTTTTGTGCAGAGAAAGTGCTCTGGAAATCATGCAAATGTTTTTGGACGGCTTTCAGTTCCTTGGTGTCAGGATATTTGGGCTAAAGTGATCTCTAGTGGCTTATGATGCCTTCTGGGTCATCATGCTGTCAGGATCTCTGTTACCATCTTGACAGATTCTCACAGAACTGGGAATGCTTCTAGTTTCAGTGACCTTGGACATCTGTGTGTGTGTGGGGGAAATGTACTCAGTCCAAGTGAAACATTAAACTACCTTTCTAGGTAAAAGCCCAAGATGCTGAAGCCTAGTTGCAGTACTTGGGGTACAGTTGTCATTAAGATCTTATGTTAAAATAAGTCCAGCACTCATTTTTCTTAGAAAGCAAAACCTAGCACTTACTGCCTTTTTTGTTTCTTTCCCTCAAGGGCTTGTACACCATAGTTTCTGTAGAATTTAAATGGTAGCACTTATATTACTTTATTTCCAGTTTGTGACTTGAGCTCAGGCTTATATCGTGGTTCTTAACTAGAATGAAATATGAGCTTAGGTGCAGCCAAGACAAAGCATTTGCTTCCCCGAGTCCATCTTTAAAAAGTATAAGGATACTTAAGAGTAGCACACAAAACCTGCATTTAAATAGACTCATGATGAGGCAGATTACACCTGTTTTTCTCTCTATAAAGTTTGATGTTAGTTTGTTTTTTTGTAGCTAAAATCTGAGGTTTTATGTGGAGTGTTATTGGGTACCTGCAGGAATTGGGATGATTTACTTAGTTATATACTGCATGTTGCTTTGCTGAGAGAGAGTGGCAGGACCAAGAAAGGGGATTGTGCTAAAGCCCTGAAATGAAATTAAATACAGTTCTCCACTTTTTTTTCAAGAAGATCCTAAATAGACCTCTACAGCTGAACTACGTGGTCTTTTGAGATACTGTTTTTAGTGCTGCCTGTGTATATTTGATTTATCTAATTAGGATTGAACTTGGTGTACTTTCTGGCAGCGCACTCTCCAAAGAGCAGTGTTTTGGGACCCTGACAAAAATGAACCAAGAGTAGGGAATTATTCTAAACTTTGTGTTTAGTATCAGGGAAGAGAAGACAGGCAGAAGGGAGGTCAGCATCTTGTGGGCCTAAAGCAGCCAAAAGAAAACCATGGGGTTTTTTGCATTTTTTATTTTTTTTTTTTTTTACTAGTCCTGCTTAAGAACAGAACCTGCTGCTCTGGTCAGCTCATGTGTGTGGCCAGGGCTACTTCCTGACTTGTGTCCATCCCTGTGTGGCCACAGGCTCCCAGTGAAGCAGCCACTGGGGCATTATGCCACCATTTTCTTTACTGAAAGGGTGGTCAAGTCTTGGAACAGGCTGCACAGAGAAGTGGTGGAATCTGCCATCCCTGGAAGTGTTCAAAACAGTGTAGATGTGGTGCTTAGAGACATGGCTTAGTTGTGGACCTGGCAGTCCTATGTTGATGGTTGGATTTGATGATCTTAGAGGGCTTCTCCAAACTTAATGATTCTATGATCTCTGGGGAGCAGTGGGGGGTCAGAGGGTGCTGTGGGACAGCAGGGCCCAGGGTAGCTTGTCTCTGGCCCTTCCACTGAGTGCAGCTGTTTTTCAACCTGAACTGGTTCAAGACATTCTTTTTATTATTTACTTCAGTTAACATTTACTTACAGGTTTCCTCAGATGTTGCTGAGAAAGTCAGTCATGAGGAACTGCTACAGGGCATAAGAACAGTAAAAACGTATCAGGAAATAACAGTTTCTGTGACAGGAATGGGATATGAAGCTCTGAAAATATAAAAGGGTGGCATCAAGTGTCAGAAATAATACTACTTTGAACTTTGCAGCCCTAGAAACTCCTCTTCTGTTATTCAAGTTGTTGAGGATCATAAACAGTTATTCTCAGTACTGCTGAAACCAGTGTCACTCATATCATTTTGATGTTTGATGTCTGTCATGCATCAGAAGGCAAACACAATTACATACTTACCAAGAATACCTCAGAGCTGTTTACGAAGTCAAGGTTAGTCACAGGATGCTTTTGATGCTTCTCTTCTCTCTCATGACTGTAGAGTATTAAGTTTAGTGAGTATGTTCTAGTTAAGGTTTGAGAGATGGTTGTTGGAGAAACAGGACAGACACTTCAACTTGCATTTCTAACCAATGACAGAGTCAGTGACCTCTTGTCAAACTGTGGGGGAGATGATCAGTTGTACTCCGGGCTCTGGGAATCTAAGGTGAAAAGGTAACACTTCATTTTGGAAAGAGTGGAGCTTCTTAAATAAGCCTTGTATTGTTTAGGTCATGTTTCTCTTACCATTCATCAAAACACCCTGGTTTGGATTCTGCCCCAGTGATGCAGCCTATTGCAAGGGGTGCTGCTTCACCTCAGTAATTTTGGTTCTTTGTTTTGAAGGAAAATGGTTCCTAGGGGGTTAAAACTTTTTCCATGCCCAACCTACATGTGCTGATGTCAAATAGAACCAAAACTGCCCTTTCACCTTGGCACAACAGGTGCACCATGTTGTGCTCAGTCCTGTGTTTTGGGGTTCATTGGGGGTGCAAAAGGCAAGGACAACAATAAGTCTGTCTTGATTATTAAGCCACAGTTGTTTCAAAGGGGCCTTTTGAGAATCTGAATGTGTTGAAAATCCCAGAAAAGTCTACAACAGTCCTTGGCAGATTTCCCTCTGCCTCTCTTCCCCAACCTCTTTCAAAACCAAGTCTTACATCTTGGCGTTGAGATCATCAGTGATAATAGATGCTATTATTGATGTTTTGTCAGTGTGTAAAGTAAGGCCACTATCTTGCAAACGTTTTCAACTCCTAAGTTGAACATAAGAGACAATAGAATGGTTTGGCAAGTGCAGTGCAGCACATGTATAAGCACTTATAGAACGAGTGCTTTAGTCTCATTAGTATGCAAGATGGAAAAGCAGATTGTGAAAGTGAAAGCTCAGTGTGGAAAGAGCAATGCAAAAAGAAATAAATGTATATTAAGAAATATTTCATACATAGTAAACAATGTTGCATAAAAACAGGTGGATGTTCTAATAGTGAGGATCCAGAGTGAAATTGTCAGATATTTGGAGAAACCACTAATCCTCAATTCTACAAACACAAGAAAACTTCATTAGCAGTGTTATGTTTTCAGACTGAGGTCTGATGGATCATTTAAGGTCCAGGTCTAGCAAAATCCTGTTATTTGTAAACAGATGGAATTGTAAGTATTGATCTGGATCTTTTTGTTCTGTTGGGTTTAGTACTCTGTGCAGAGGAGAGAAAGAATAACAAACCGGGTGCTAAAATATTTAACACTGAGGGTGACTTTTGGGAGGAGTATGAAGCAGGAAGTCAAACGGTTTATTCAGCTAAAAGCAAAATATAAAAAAAAATACTAGAAAGCTGTGTGGTCATTTTGCCAGGGGAATTCCTTGAGAAGGAAAAGGAAGATGAATTGTGGTTGGAATACTTGGTTTTGAACCTTAGATATAATCAAATCTCCCTGACTTAGTTCTGATAAGTTATTTCTCATGCCTGTAGTTGTCTCCTTCCTTCTTGTTATTCCTTTTATTTTCATTTGCTTTTTGGTGTGGAAGTCTTTCTTTCGAAATAGCAGTGGTCCAAAGACTGGACCATACCTTTGTCAGGGAACTATGGAATTTACTTTGGTCTTTAATACTTTCCCCTAAAAATGTTATAACAGCTCTGTATTTAAAAAATAGATTTAATAATGAAAAGTCACTGTATCATGATGCATTTCTGAGAAGGAAGTAATAACTAATAATGGTTTCTGTTGGAAACCTGGAAATGCCATTATATGCCACTGTGCTGACATAGAAAACACACTCACTTTATGGCTGTTATATTACTCATGTAAGAAGCAATAAATGAAACATTTTTCCCCGCTGTAAATCGCATGTTTACAAGCACAATGCAATAATGCAGGTGACTGATGGTTTGGACAGAGTTTCTGTTAGCTGTTGCTAAAAGAGCCAGCCAAAGAAAGAAAACTGAGTTCAGTCTGATTCAGATGTTTGCTCTCATGGCTGAGTAGGGGTACAAACTTTTTATGCCACTATTTAGTAAGTTTTCCAGCCAAGCACAGAAAGAGGTAAGTTGACTCTAGACAGATTCCCTCAAGACTGATACAAGTGTTTCACCCCACAGCAGGTTATAAAATGGGCAGATGCAAGCTTGGTGGCTCCCCAAACACAAACAGAGGTGTTGTGAAATGGGGTAAGGGGGTTCCCTTCTCTTCCCTATTTGATCCCCCAGCGGTCAATGACCATAGGAAAATAAAGGCTGACTACAAACCAAACCCTGTTAAAAATGGAAATTTCACCTCATCAGTGTTGCACTTCTGTTGAAGCAGGAAAAATATAAATACAGAAAAATAATGAATTTCAAGGCAGTATTTTTATCTGGAATGATATATTAAATATAGGTGATCAAGATGAAAGGGTTAATCACTGTGCTGCAGACACAGCTGACAAAGCAGCTCTACTATCAGCAGAGCTAAAGTCAGATTTCCATATTGCTCATACATTATGGTTCAAATTGTCCAGTAAAAACTAAAACTTTTTTGTTTGGAGTTTCAGTAATGGCGCTACTTTGCATGGACTCCAGGATGTGCCTATCATGAATTGAGCTCACATTACAGCCTTTCAGGAGGTAATTGTTAGGAATTACCTCTTTTGCTGGCCATAGTTCCATTAAATATTTAAGTATTTAACCTTGTCAGATCTTGTTGTCAGAGTTAACTCAAATTAGTAATTAGTCATTGGATTCAGGGGACACCCTGTCCCTTAGTCTTGCTATGGAGTGGCTGAAAGCACTTGATTTTTTTTTTTTTGTTTTGATGACTGGCCAAATAGCTCTAATGTTCACAGCAATATCCTGCCACAGGTAATTTCAGGTGCCAAAAATTACAGGCTCCATTTTAGCCAAATTTGTCAGTGACCTCTACCAAGCTCTGTATATGGAGGGAAATGCATAGTAAGATGTAGGTCATTGTTCCCAACACAACCCCTACAAACTGTATTCTTCTGGTGCATTTTAACACTTTCCAGTTTTGTCTGCTGGGAGAGCTTCTTGAGATACTTTTTGTTTTTGTGACAATCCCAAGAAATGGCAGCTGTACAATGTCACTTGTCATACTTAAGCATAATTAAATGCTGGCTGGAGTGCTGCAGTGACAAGGATAGAGCAGCCTGCTGCATTGTCTGTTCCTTTCTGGAAATGCCGTTCCAGTCTGTGTCCTGCTTCTCCTTCCATAAGAGTGGAAGCTACTATTGTAAAAGCAGCCTAGTTCTTTCAAAGTGCAACCTCGTCCTCCTGTTGTGGGGTGCACGTGTTCTGTCCTGCAGAGATAGCTGCTGCTGGCCAGTCATGGAGGATGGCGGGGGGGAAGAAAAAGATGGGTTTGCTTTGTTGTTTTTATTTTTAAAATACTTAGAATGGAAACAAACCCAAACAAACCCCCCGAATCAAACTGCAAACACCAAAACCTCAAAAACCCCCATGCTCAACAACAAACCCATAACCTTCAGCTGCTTCCAGGAGCATTGTGTTCTGGCAGTTCCACACAACACAGTATTGTGAGAAGTGAGAAGATACATTGAGTGAAATTAATGAGCTGGAGGAGATCCAGGCATGCTGCTCAGCTGAATGGGGACACAAGCCTGTTTTACACTGCAGAGGGCTGTAGTGTTGAGCCACAACAATTTGTCCAGTCCTGAGTCTGAAGAACTGCAGACACTCCTGCCATTTGTGTGCTCTGTCCCATGGGATTGTCTGCTTTATGCCACCAGATGGTGAATTCCTGTTGTGAAAGGAAAATTCGATTCTATACAAGCACCTCCACAACTATCTAATTGATCAACGTGTGTGCCAAGGAAGGGGAAGGGACTGGAAGGTCAAGTCTGTACAAAGGCAGGGGAGGTTTAAGATTGCAGTACAATTTGAGACCGTGGTCCTAATTTGGTAAACAAGTATTTGCTTAATGTTGATTTCCTCTTGGGGCTTTTTTTGTTGGTGAAAGATATGTTGATGTGGTTTGATGGACGAGGGAAATGAATAAGAAGTCATGTATTCCATGTCTAACTTGGTGTTTGTGTTCTTCCTTCCACATAAGATGGGGCTCAACGATTGTGAGTACAGCTTGGAAAAGAGGGAAGAAAATCCCTATTTACTTTTAATAATAGGGTAAGGATCACTTGTTTATGAAACATTTAATCCTACATCTTATATTTCATACCCACCTTTAAGCCACCCTCAGGGCCCTATGAAGCAGGTGACCAGTATGTTCAGGAAACAAAGGGAATGACAGGATCTCAGTTGTCCTGATTATAGACAATGTAGGTAATAAAACTTGAATCCATGATGGCTACTTGCTTTTAAAAAGAAAACTGTCTTTTCATAACCTAGATATTTCCTATTAACCCTGTAAATTTTGCTGAAATAAAAAGCATTTATTATAAAAAGACTTATCTTCCATTTCAATCTAGTGTACAAAAATTAATGTTTTATTGCTTTTATTGTTTCAGACAAATCACACAGGTTTAAGTAACAGCATCAGAAATTAGTTAATATGATTAACAGGGAAATATGTGTAGACAATTTTAAAGAATTTAGGTTTTGGCCTCCAGCAAAATCTTTCTCTTTTCATTTGAGAAGTGTTCTGCCTTAGGGTCTGGATGACTCATAGAGTGGCAGTAAAATGCATGAACCTTTCACCTTAAGTCACTGGCTCAAATATGGTTCAGGTTAGTAGGAAGTGAAAGTCATATTTTCTAATGTATGCTCAGTGATCTGAAATATGGTTCTCAGGACCGGAGTCAGCTGAGGTGTCCAGAAAGTAGAGGCTGGCTGGTCTAGACTTTAAGCCCTTGTTTCTCAGAGGAGGGATGAGTTCCTGTGCTATCTGTGGTTCCTAGAGCAGGACTTAGGGAGAGCTGGCTGCCTTAACCCATGGCTCTGTGGTCAGTGTAGAGAGGAGCATGCACAGGCTTGCTGAGAAGAGACTACCACTTACAGGAAGAATGTGTTGGTGAGGAGGATGTTACCTGAATTTTGTACCATTCCAGGGTCTGCTGCCTGACTGCAGTGTCTGCTTAACTATTTGCTGATAATAATGAAAACGGGTCACTTCTTTTCCTGTCTGAGTGCTCTGAGTGGTTTCTTGTATATACCAGGCCTTCTATCACTTAGGTTATAAAATTCTTTCCTGGAATGGCTTCAACAGGCAGCAAATCTGCTCAGTTGCTCCATCTTCACTGTTCTGCCAAACGCTTATCCTGGGATCAATACAAGGCTGCTGTGGGCTTGCAGTCCCTCAGGGCAGAGAACTAAACCAGGATCTGCTTTTTCCCAATGGACTTCTCTAGCAGCTATGAAACACTGTTTTAGATAGAGGGCATATAGTTCATGCTTGCCCTCTTGCCCCTCTGCCTGAGTAATAATTATTAAACCCTTTTCTATATTTAAATTTTTAGAATTAGTCAAGAATTTCTATAGCAGCGTTAAGCCATTAAGTAGCAATCACAGCATTATAGCTTGAATTCCCAACATGTGACGAGCAGCTTTAAAATGAGAACATTCCTTGGATCTCAGTTTCAGATTTTCTTTGCACCAGATTTTGTACAAAATAGATTTCAGCATGCATACTTGTTGCAAGTGGGCACGTGTTCACTAACCACATTTCTAGCAAACCTGAGCCAAAATGCATTCAGTCAAAAATGTCTTTGCATTACTTCCCAAGCAAAATGTGTTCACAACTATCAGAGATATTTCAAACCCCTCTCCAGGGATGGTAATGAGCTTTGTTATGTCTGGAAGCCAAAGAAGTTGGTTTTGTAGCACTTTGTCCATCTGTGTGGTTCCTGGATACCATTTGCTTTGTCATTCCTAAAAACACCATTTGGGGCTGTAGGTACTTCAGGTCAGTGGTGAGTTCTCAGGGAACTGTGCTGTTTCAGGTGACTTGTGGAGTCATTTGTCAATGAGCCTCTGGTGCTCACTGCTTTCCTTGGAGTCTCCCAATGGCTCTGAGAGTTCCCTTCTCAATTAAAATTCCAGCTTATGGAAGTGGCTGCTGACTTCATGGCTATAGTAATTTCATGATTGCTTGAGGAAACAGATGGCCAGCTGGGATAAGGATAAATCAACCATTTGTCCTCCTGTCTTTCAAGTAAATGGTCCATTGATCACCTCCTAATAGTCTTGTTGGACTAAGTCATGGATCTGAACTGTAGCACTCTACTAAAATGCCAATTCGTCCTGCAGCTATTCAGGTGCTATTAATGACACCAAATGGGAAAAAAATACTAAAAAACCCCAGATTTTTAAACTTTTTTTTATAAGGCAGAGAGGAAATGCATCTTTGAGAAAGCAGTTTTGCCATAATTTTTCTTCTCCATAGAAAAACCTCTGATACAGGATTACTCAGCCCTGCAAATGAGGTGTAAACATGCATCTGTCCCACTCTTTTCCTAGTCAAAATAGTGAGTTTTTAAATTCAAAGCTGTTGTGATTTTGTTCCCCCTTCCCCTCCAGTCTAAGGACTTTCTTGATTGTGTATTTTTCAGACCATTTCAGTTGTGAAGCAGGAGAGGTTACTCTGGGTTGCTGCTACTTGGACTTTGTCTTGAAGCTGCAGGAAGACTCCTTCAAAGCTGAGAGTTGCTAAACCTTTCTCCTCCCAGAAAGCTGCATCTATTCACCTGAACAAGCCCTTTTAAAAGAAGCAGGATGCACTGCAAAGAAGACTTTCCTATCCAGAGGAAAGCGGCTTACACAAAGGTTGCATTTCAGACTTAAATGTAGGACTAGGAACAACAATTGCACCTAAGACCCTGTCAGTACAGATATTCAGACCTGTTCTTACACTGTGTGTTTGGAATTTCCATTAAATCAGATCAATACTTGGCTTCTTTCCTGATGTACTATCACACTCTGCTGAAGATATTTTCTGTGATCATAATGAGCCTTGTTGCTATTCCAGTACTAATCACTTCTGAATATCAGCCAGATAACAAAAAAGGCAGTGAGCTGGGTAGTTTGAGTTGAGAGAAATATGGGCCTGAAGAGTTTGTCCCAGACTTGTCTTCTTAACTTACATTCAAGACTGTAGACCTGTGTTGTGGGGAAGGAATTACTGGGGTTTGTTAAAAAAAAAATCATGTTCAGTAGCTTCATTTTCATTTCATTTTGGTGTAGGTGCAAAATGGTATATGCTGAGAAGTGAGTGGGGAAGAGGGAGCTGTTGTGAAAGAACAGTGAAGAGCTCTAGGTGAGGTATTTCATCTAGGGTAGGGAACAGACAGCTCTCCCTTATGGTGCTCGTGCACATTGTTCCGCTTGATACAATGATATTGTTGGGAACTTTTTTCTCATTCCTTCATGACAAAACGTCTTTCCTTTATTTCTTCATATATACACTGAAAGCAGGTGCTGTAGACTTGCACAACTTTTGTATTTTTCTTTACAACAGTAAGAGCTACTGACCTTTCTCTTATTTGGGAAGGAAATTGTCAGCCCAAGCTAATCATTGTGTGCATTTCATCTAAGTTCCACTTTCTTAAGTGTAAATTACAAGCTTTTAAAGCAAACTTATCTTGTTTGTTATTTAAAACTATTATTTCATAAGTGGCTTGCTTAGATGTATTAAAGCATTTATTAGTAATTAAATATTGATGTCTAACAGCTACTGAGCTTCTACAAGGATAAAGGAGACAGATATGGTCTGCAGGGTGTTATCTCAAATGTAACTGAAATGTTGAACACACAATTACCATCTTATTAGGGTAATAATGTTGAAAGAACTGTTCAGATATTTAATTGGTATCAAACAACATGTGATTGTCTGTTGATTAGATATCAATTGCAACAAGGCACAAGCTGACATTTGATAAGCATGGTGAGTGATATCTTGCTTTTGTTATGCCAATTAAATGTCTAAACAGAATTATAAGTCATTAGAAAATTGCTAACGTTGGGCAGCTTGTCAGGTGATCGGTAAACATGGGTGTTTCTTCCTGTGTTTGGGAACTTGGACATTTTCTCACAGATTGGACTGTCTTTAGCATAGACCCTTTGGATAACCAAATACCCAATTTCATGGAGTCATGCTTTTCCTCCCTAGCAAATTAATTTGTTGAAATGGAGGTATAAATATTTACTGAATTGAGTTAAACAGAGTAAAACCTGGTAACTCACGAGACCTTCTTACCCAATTTTGCCAGCAGATATCCTATCTGAAAGTTGCTCTTTGTCATGGTTTAATCTATGTATATCTGTATACATATCTGCCTACACACTGATTTACATTTTTCCATGTAAATTAAGATTTCTTCCTTTGTTAAGTTGACTAGAGGCTTAAGACAGAGTACAACTGAAATACTTGGAGGAGAGAGTGTAGTTTTCTTTTACAATGCAAGCAGGATGTTATTTTTCCACGTGCTCTGTAAAACAAGGATTTTGCTTCAACCTTGAAAACATTCAGTAGATGTTGTAACTGTGTTGAGAGCTTAATATAAAAAATAAATGAATGAGCATATAGGAAAGGGAACTTCTGAGGAAAGGAGAGAAATCTATGTGCATAAACCTTAATAAGGCTTTTCATTAACTGGTATAAATGAAAATATTTCAGGAGTTATGTTTCAGCCCCAGGCTTATTTGGACCAGTTATACTCTTTGCTGCAGCACAGGAAGGTAAGGGAAATGAGTTCCTGGAAATCTTGTCAGAAGATACAATGTTTTGCTACCTCCCTTACCTTTCTGCAGTTATGTTTACAAACACACCCAGCGGCCCTTTCCTATTCTAAAAAACTCCAAAGGGACACAGGCAGAAAAGGAATATTACCGGTCAAGTTCCAGTATAGCTTTCTTCCACATGCCCTGTATTCTTACAGTTCCTAACGCAAAGGCAGGAGTGCTCAGTCCTGTGACTGACCCTTGGCAGCCTGTCCTCTGTGTCGAGCCAGGAGATGGTGGCCAGGACAAGAGGAAGTGTCAGAGATCCACAGGGACCAGCTTCCCCTTTCCTCTTTGTCCAGAGCTCGTTCTTACTGCCTGGGGTTTCCTGAGATAGCTGAGTGCTCATTTGGGGTGCCTTTCCCCCTTCATGTTTGCTACCCTGCAATGGGCTCTGACTTTTTGGTCTTTGCATCTGCACTAAAGAATATACATGGTTTATAATATTTATTTTCTGAGATAACTCACAGGGAACAAAGGAAGCATTTCTGTCAAATAACAGACGATGATGGTGTTTGAGTTCAGTGTCCCTGCATGTGCAGCTGTGTAGAGCTATCTTTCAAAATGCCACCTTATTAACTTTTCAAGCTCCTGAAGGTTGTGTCCTGTGGCATATTTGCTCAGACAACCAATGCATCTTGCACAGAGCAGTGAGAATAGCTGTGTGATTAGCACTTTGGTGCATTTTTTCTTTATGAAAAGAAATTATATTTATTGCTTATGAAAAAATTAATTCATCATAATGCAAGAAGGCTTGTCACTGAAATGTTGTAAATGTCAACAAGTGTTTTTATTATAATGTAATGTCAAAATTAACTTAAAATATCTCTATTGCATGCAAATGAAATGTTTCTTTGTGAAATGATCCCTTCTGTGTCAACTTCATTACCTAAACTGTCTTTGATTACTTTGATGTGTAACATCTTGCTGTAATTCAAATACCTTAAATGAGTCCTCTGTAATAATCATGGTGCTTTCAGCGGAAGGAAGACAGATGATTATGTGCTGCAACCTGTACAGCAGAGCAGGTAGCTCTTGGCTATTGTTTGGTTAGCTGGGTTATTGCCATTTGTTTAAAACAATCTTGCTAGAGGAGCAGTCCCATGGCTGGGAGGATGGGTAAAAGTGTAGTTCTGAATAAGTTGAGAGTTTTCTTAAAAAGCTGTCACTGAAAGAGTTGCTGAAATAATTCAAGTGCTACTGAAGCCAGTAGCAATCCCACTTTTTGTTATAATATTGAACAGAAAGGTTATTATTTTCCTGTTTCAGATGCTAAATATGCAATCTTTCAGCTCTTCTATGCAAAGTGTTGCTTCTGGTGAGAGAAATGTACCAGATGGAACATTACGAAGTTGTTGTATTTAATGGTTTGTTTTGTGTTGTTTGTTGGGTTTTCTTGGAGGTGTGTTTTTTTGTTTGTTTATTTTCTGTTGTTGTTTTTGTGGTTGTTTTGGTTTTTTTTCGTTTTTGTTTTTTTGGCTTTTTTTTACTTTAAGGAAAAAAAGATCAGACAGATAGGAATTCTTTGACTTGTTTTTTTCCTAGAGAAACTTGCTTGGAATCTGGGCTCAGTCTGAGCAGACCTGTATACAGTGAAATGCATTATGTGAAATGGTGGTGATTCACTGGTATATCACTTTAGAAGAGAAGAAATAAAACCGATCTGATGTTGGAACATTCTATTTCAATGTTTCCCAAATGGCGCTTTATTTTCTTTTGGCTGTGATTTGAATGTTTTGTCTTTAGATATATTGATATAGACTGGAGAAGTAAAAATCAAAATAAGGCTTTCCAACTCTCCTGCAAAAGTGTTTTGATTAGTCAAAAATGAATAGAAATAATCCCTCTTTGCCTTCCCACCTACAATTTGTCTTCAAAATGTTTAAACTTTAGGGTTTTTTTCTATATTACATGAAGCAAGAGATTTGAAACAGAACTTCTGTTGTCTTGTCTTACTGCTGTTTTCTGCATTGCCTTAGCTGTGCTCCTGTGATGTGTGCCTTTTCATTGAGTACTTTGTGCTTCACAAATATGTATAAAATAAATAACTGCTGTTAATCTTATAACTAAAGGCAGCATATACTGTAAGAGTCACGTAAGTGTGTTACTTTGTCAGCTCACTGCAGTGCAGTAGATAACAAGTCCTTCATTTCTCCCAGATTTTCACCCCCTGTCTCTCACGGTGAGTTCTCAGAGTATTTAAGAGATGTTACTGTGAGTTCTTTTGACCAAGGAGCCATCCAAAACGAGGTAAAGATGTCACAGCGTCTCACTGTCTCTTTACTATCCTAGCGAAAAATCATCCCCTCAGAAAAGTTTGGAGAAGCACTCCTGCTTGCAGAAAACATGTAACAACTTCAGTTAATTAGCTTAATTGTAGCTTTGAGCAATCAACCTCATGCTTGCATTGTTGGGGCAACTTCTGTGTCTATAGGAAAATCTCAAGTTCTGCTTGTGGCTTGGCAGTAGTTGTCGGGGAGCGGAGAAATCCTATTGAGAGCTGCTGGAGGTAATTAAAATGCTGACAAGGGTGGTAAATCCAACTGGAGAGAGGGGATGGTGTGAAGAGGTGAATTTCTGGGCCCGTTCAAATGGCATTTGGTGCAAGCCTGTGGCTGCCAGCACGGCAGCCCTGCGGAGGTGGGAGGTGAGGTGGCAGAGGCAGGTGCCCTTCCCAGTCGCCCCCGTGAGCCAGCACAGCCTCCCTTTGCTCACACACCTTCCTCTGACATGAGAGGAGATGATGAGAACAAACAGAGGGGTTCCAAGAGCTTCCCACTTTATCATTCTTCCTAAACTGTCACATCCTGCTTGACCTTAGGAAAGGAGCCCTTTTCCCACTGCATTAGCTATTAGCTTTTGGGATCTTGACTTATCTGCTGTTTCAATTTGTTTCCTACAGGACTCGCTTTCCATGAGGAACTTGTACAGAAATGCAATTTGCCAGTGACTGAGTTTGTGTTTTCAGTTAGCTCTTTTCCTTGTAGTACATGATATATGACAATGAAATAGCACAGTGGTTCTCAAAATCAGTGAAATGGAGCTGTTCTGGGGTAGGGAAAGAGCAGTAGGTCTCAAGTAGCTCAACTGCTGATCATTTTGCTTTACCAGATGCCATTTTTTTGAGAAATTAAGTAGTTATCACCTGGAAGTCTATGTTCTGCTCTAGCTGCACTGCAAATTGGCTGTGTAGGACACACTGCTTTAAAAGAACTACATTTATTGATGTAAAGCATGGAGTGGAGATGGTGTGATGGCATTAGGAATTTCCAGTTTCTCAGCTTGTACTTTGAGGAACTTGTGAAGCCTGTGTTCCTCCTCTCAGTAGGATCCATTACAGAGGACTTATTCTCAACCCAAATGCCCTTTGTTCCTGGCTGAGGTTTCAAACACCCCTTTTTCCTGGTCGATTCACAAGAAGGAGGCTGCTGGTGCATTGCAAGGGGGAACAAAGAGCTGAAAACACTGAGAAAAGCAAACCTGCATCTTTCAAAGTGTGTGTGGGACTACAGACTTCTGTTAACTTCTGTGGCTCTTAGAACACAGCTGAAACCCTGTATTCATGTTCTTTCAGCTCAGTAGTACTAGCAATGACTTAAAAACAAGACAGAAAGTAAGTAATAAAAGATGTGGGGTTATGTCAGGGCACATGATTAATTTGAGTGCCCTGTGTTAACAAAAAATGCTCATTAGAAAACTCAAATTAAATATAGTAAGTTGAGGTGCTGAAAGCTACCTACCAGGAAAAAATCTTTCTTTTTGCATAAGCTTCTGAAACAGAGAAAGTAGGGGAACAAGATTTCAGATAGGCCTATTAATCTTCTTTGGTTCAGAAAAATAAAGATGAAGATACCATTTATTTACCTAAGATTTGTTTGAATTGTATAGACTAACACTGTAAAACACATTACACAGATCTGCCAGGAGGGAAAATAAAAATGCTTAGGTAAGAGATGGACAGGAGGATTCTTTTACCTGAAAGCAGCATTTTTAAATTTTCTTTTTTTTTTTTTTTTCAAAAACTGCTGCCTGAAGAGCAAAGTTTGTCAAAACTGTTCAACAGTTTGGGACAGCTGTGTGTCATCTTAGAGAGCAAACAAAACTTCACTTCCAGAATTGCCACAATTGCACTAAAGTTGAGTGGAATTAGCTAATTAGGATCTGCCAAACACACAACTATATTCTGCTAAGTCTGTAAGAAGCATCAACCCATTCTAATTCTGTTTTCTCTTCCAAGAGCAATGCAGCCCAGGTCCTTGTCTTGCATCCTCTCCAGCACGTAGTCCAGCCCAGGAATAAATGGCTGTACAAAGCCAGAGTAAAGGCTCAGAAACTCTGCCATCTGAGAAGTGTATGTGAATAATGAATGATCCCTATTTTACAAATCAGTTGTCTCAAACCCAGTTAGCAGCAGGCTGTTTAAAGAAGCTTGCCCTTGAGCTGAGAGTAAGGATGATGAATTGCGTAAAGAATGACTTTTCAATCTGAAGTATTTGAAGATAAACTTTTGAAAAAGTTAATAAAGTGTAAATTCCTGAAAACAAACCAGCAAAGAATAAACAATCTTCCATGACAATGATTAAAGCTCTAGGACAGAAGATGAGCTCACTGTTCTCCATGCTCTGTTTTAGTTCAATGATTATAGATATGTGTATTGAACCTGTCATCTGAAGAACTCTGACCCACAAGCACTCTGATCTACTGTTTGCACTCCCTCACCTTTTCCTGGGGAAGTGAAGTGCATGGAGCTTCATTATAGATAAAAGCAAGGCTTGCTTAAGGAAACTCAAACCTCAGCTTTCAAAAAACCTGGAAATCACAATCTAGAAACATCCCCAAAAACTGGATCCCCATTACCTTTCAGTGAGTAGTACCGCCAGATTTATGAAGTCTTACCTTTCCTGACAGATTCACCCAATTTTGTTGCATTGATTTGATTTGACAGTGCACATTGCAGCATGGGGACCCAGCTGAATTACCTCATGACTTCGATGTGACCCCACTGCTGGATCTCCCTTTGGGATCCATGGAATGGGTCTGGGTGAGGAAGGAGAAAGCTGGTGCAAATTCAGACCTTGTCTTTACATGAAATATGGTCACACCTAAGGAAAAAATTGTATAAAAAAGCTTACTTATAATCCTTGAGGTAAGCTTCTTTAAAGGTTGAATCTGAGCTTGAGTGTGCCATGCCTAGGGTGTACTTCTGCTGACTGCATATTCATGTTTTCAGTTCTTTTCTGAAAGTATCTGTATCTTTAAGCATAGTCCTATTAAAGTTCATCATTCCATGGATAAAATCTTTACCTTATTTGAGATAGTAACAAAACAGCTATTTTATTAAGTCATGATCAATTCCCAGTTTACTCTGCATTTTGCTGACACTAGATGGCATTTACAACTCTCATACTAGCTGGAAATTGTCCAAAGTCTAGGAATTCTTTCCTGTAGTAGTCCCAGTTCAGGGAACTCTGGTCCCCTCTTCTGTGCTTCTTTTACTAATAGATATTGAATTACATGTGCCAGATTGTTTGTTATTTATTGGATTTAGTGCTACTTGCTGAATTCCAGATGTTTTCTCTACTGTCATTACTTTTCATCATCCTATACATTATGAAAGTCTTTAACCTGCCATGTCCTTTGCATACAGACAGTACTCCATTCTTTCAGTGATTGTATGACAGTTCTCTTGTTACAGTTACAAGTATTGTTTAGTCCAACATTGTCCCCATTGTGGAGGTGGAGTGTTACATGGACAATTCTCACCTCTGTTAAAGAATAAAGTGAGGCTGCTGGGATTGGCAGGAAATGGAGCTGGTCTGTCAATTTATTAAGCCTACAATTATTATTTCTAGGCCTTGGCTTTTCATTTGAGACACTATTTCTTCTGCCGTGCATTGGAAGGCTTCCTCCATTCAACTGATTTGTCTCTTTCCTTGACTGTCTGCCTCCAGTCTGATGTGAAAAGTGCACTTGGACTGCAAAACTTCTGTTGAAACTTGATCATCTTTTTTACTAGAGGAAGTTCTAAGACATGTATTGTTTTTATTCCTTCAAGATTAGTCATGATGAAGTGAAAGACTAGAGAAAGATGAAGGCTCTCTGCAGATTTGCACCTTCTGATGATCCTCAGTACATGAGTAAATTGCAAATGCACCTCTCCCACACAAACGTTTCTAAGTTACAGTATCTCCTCAGACTCAACACAACGGCTGAACTTGTATTCTGACAGCCTCTCTGTCCCAATTCCCAACTTCCTTGGGCTTGAGAGAGCTATTTGTACTAGCTGATATTTTGAATAATACAAGACAAATCATGGAACAATGTCAAGCTAGAAAACAGAGGAAACACTTTCATTTTTCTAGTCTACTTGGTACTTTGGCTCAATGAGGTTAATATTACACAGTGCTGTGCTGCAGGATGAAGGTACCTGGGCAGAATACCCAATGATTCTGCAATGCTGAGACCTGTTTATGGAGGCCACCACTTTGTTTTGCAACGTTTGAGTTAGTTTCTCACAAAGCTTGCTGTCTTGAACTATGATCTTACCATTGCCCTGAAAGTAATACTCTACTTTTGGCCCTGAGACCATGAGAGGGGGCTTGTCATGTGCTGTATCATGTAACCACCTGCTTTTTTTGTTGCGCCCTGACATTTGAACCACACCTGCAGGCTTGAGTCTAATTCACAATAATGCTTCTGGGATGTGCCTGCTCCATTTAATAGAAGGAAAAAAGGTCTAAGGCTAAAAGTTCAGCCTTCTCTGAGGCCACAGTCAAGGCTCTAGTTCAGTTGAGGGCCTGTGCTGCCCATGTCTTGGCTCTACTTCCAGTCAGAATATTTCCCACCTGATGCTGATGGAGTGTTGGGCAGCCTCCTGTTCCTGCATTTACTTGTTTTGCTGCTTGCTTTTAAATGCTCAGGTCATTTAAATGTCTTCACAAGTGTCTCTGAAAGAATTGAAATGCTTTGATGCCTCTGAAGTTGAGAATGGCATAGACACTCAAGTGTGTCAGGCAGTGGTGTACCAGATTATAATTAATTCCTGCATGTCGTAAGAAGGGAGTGTGCTTCTGTGTTGCTTCTAAATGCAGCAAACCAAAGGTTGAATAGCAGCCTGGAACTTCAATCTTCCATCAATGTGCTTAAATATATCTAAGTTGCTTACATAACTGTTTACCAATACAATGAAGGCTGCAGCCATTTGTTCTTAAGTTTGATTTGATGTTTACAGATAGAAATTTGCTTCTGACATAGCAAGGAGATTACATTGTTTGTGTGACATGGGAAGAAAAGGATTACAGTAATCTTTTCTTGTTTTGCAGCTTTATGTAGGAGGAGAAAGATTATACCATGCTTCCATAGGAACATGGAAATGATGGGGGAATTATCTGCAACGTTTTGAGTCGCATCCTGGCATACATTATAATATTGTCACACTACTGCTTTTGCCATGTAACCTAGTCCCCCGTGAGCCAGTGGGTAGGGACAGCTTTTGAAAGGGAAGAGAATTATCACTTATTTGTTTGTGAGTGAAGACAGTAGCAGTTTGAATAAAACCAGCATTTCAGTGGCATGAAGGAAAAGGCCTGGCTGTTTTATAGAAATGCAGATTTTGAATGAACTGACAAAGACATCCTATTACTTGAATGTGTACATTCCTTGTTTTTCCCCTCCTTAAAGAAGTCAGTCAGGAAATAGGGACACATTAGCATTATAAATGGTATTGGCAAGGAAGGGAAAGGGCTAGAACGATTTATTTTTAACTTTATATTCAATGAAAAGATGTAGATACCTTTTTTCCTGTTCTTTTCTTGATATTTTGTGTTGTTTTACTATGGGTTTCAAGTGAAAAGTGTGAGACCTTTGATCAAAGGATCAGAAAAAGGTGTTTGGTTTCAGAGAAGGATGCCCCCCC
>VZRZ01003270.1:1457589-1591348 GCA_013398175.1 Climacteris rufus
TGGAAAGCTCCTTTGTGAGCTCTGATAGCAGCATCAGTCAGGGGATCTCCCAGGCTTTGTTGCCATTTCATTAACAAAACCAGTACTAAACTGAGAGTTTCCTCCAGACCTGCAGGGTTGTTTCCTTACAAATGTCTGAGGTTACTTCTCTGAACAAAAACTCCCTTTGCTCCCATCCAAAGGCAGGGAAGGGATACCCTGGGCCATAGGTTGACAGGCAAAGCCCTGTTGTCCTTGCATGCCTCACAGTCACTGGAAACTTGAATGTTTACTAGAGCCAAAAATGAATTTTCTAGTGGGTTTGGGTTTGTTTTCTTTCTTCTTCCCTATCTGGAAAGATCCTTGCAAACTACTTATATAAAATTCAACCGAGTGGCAGGAGTCCCAGCCAGGGGATCCCAAAGCAGTGAGTCAGCTGAGACGGATGTTCCACAGAGGTTTTGGTGAAAGTTTCTTGCCAATCTCCTCCTCTGTTTCTTCTCTTTGATTGTGCGCAGGGGGGATTTTGTTTGGCTGTAGTTACCTGTGAGACTTGTTCTTCAGGAGATTGGAGGACAGCAATGTGTTATCACAAGGTGTTTTTTGGGGTCTGGTTTCTTCAGTGATCAAGCAATGTGGACATTGCTACCTCTGCTTTTGAAGCTGGATAGAGAATGCCTTATGAAAAAATATGCATAGCTAAAACTCTGGGATTCTTGTATCAACACTATAATTCATCAGAGACTTCTGCTGGGTGGATCATGTAATTTTTCTTTCATTTTCTTGTGTTTTATATTTATAAAAATATTTCATCCAGGAGAGATGATGGAAATAGGCGTGTTAGTGAGAAGGCCAAGAAACTGACAGCAGGAATGAAAAACAGACTGTAACAACTGGTGAAACAAAATTGTGAATATTAAAGAATCTTGTTACCTTGGTAATTTAGCAACGATGGGCCAAAGTGCAGAGATGGGAATAAAAGTAGCTTGTAAATATGAACAGGTCAAGTCAAATCTGAAGGAAGAGAAACCTGTCCATAAATGCAGTGTACCCCTGGAGAGCCTTGAAATCTCTGTTAAGAAAACAGTTAATAAAACTCTTAGGCAGCACAGCTCCAGCACTGACATGAGACATAAGTTTCCTGCCTGTAGCTGCAATGCCATCTCTGCTGTAGGAGAGCTTGTTAAACACATTAAGGCTCTGGTGCTGCTGAGTGGGTACATGGTGCCCAATGCTTACCCATAGTGCCTTTCCCTTTTATGTCAAGCTGAGGACAAGGACTTTGTAATCATCAGATATCACAGGTTTCAGATTGCCTATTGGGTTCCTTTCATAGATATTTATTAGGTCTTTGCTATTTCAGGATAGAATTCTTCCTATTTTTCCTTCATTTTCCACATTATTTTTTCTCATGCCTCGTCAGTATCTTGCAGCAGAGGTAAATTAGTATTTTGCTTTCTAGTGAAGATCAAGTTAGTTCAGACACTTAAGGGAGTGAGAACTTTAATATTACCCTGGAGGTGAATTCTTCCATGGAAAAATCATTTACTGCAGGCCAATAGTATTCAGTAAATTAGACTGAATTATGCTGATTCTTACCTGGCAGAAATACCACTAGCAGTGAATCTGATCAGAAGTGTTTTTCTTTCTCTATTCTGCTTTTGCTGTGGTGTTGTGTTCTGTTTCTTACAGCAATAAATAAACTAAATCTGTGACTAGGACATTCTAGTAGAAGTAATAGATTCTCTCTCGAATTAGGGACGTAGTTTCACTAAGGGGTGTAAATGTGATTTTTTTTTTTCCTTGAAGGATGTTTGTCTGCAGGTTTTTAAGTTTCTGAGACTGCCTCTTTCTTCCAGTGGTTACAACCTGGTATAGAACTGTCACAGTAATGACACAAAAGAAGAGACAGAGACACCTGTCACCAGCAAGGAGGAGAGAGAAGGAAGGGGCCAGCAAGACCTGCCTTCTTTATTTTATATACATTTAGAAATCACTATTCATTGGAGGAAATTAGTTCTTCCTCCCTCAATCACAGTGGTCAAAGGAAATGTCCATCAAAGTTCTGTGTCCAGGAGAAAGGAATGTAAATGATAAGATACAGTTACAATAACATGGCTATGTTTACATAGAAGAGTGTGAGAAACTAGCTACAAAAGAATGACAACATCCAGAACTGCAAAAGTCAGGGCAACATATAACAAAAACCAGACACCTTTGAACTGCATAAGATTCTGGGCTGCAGGAATGTTCTATCACTGCAATGTCACAGCTGGCATCAGGACAGGCAGCAGGGAGAGAGCTGCTGCTTCTCTTGTGTCTTACTGTGCTGGTTTGAACGTAAACCAGCAGGGAAATGAATCCCAAACACACATGGAGAGAGGTATTTTAGGTCAGAGTTAGAATTTAATGGGGAAATCACAATAAATGCAGTAATACAGGAACACAGAAACACTGACTTATACTGACAGTCACAGTAAAACCTGGCAGTCCCTTGGGATGATGGCTGCAGTCTCGTCAGGAGCAGTGGTCTGATAGAAAAGGCCTGGTCCTCTTGTGGGAGCTCAGATTCTCCACTGGGAGTCCAGTGGTTTCCCAGTTCCCCATTTATATGGTGTTGTGTCAGTTGTACCCCTGTCCTGGGCAGGGAGTTTCACAATAGAGTGATGTAATCCCATAAGTCATGGGATATTTCTGGAGTTCTATTCTGCTGGTGGCTATTCAGTTTGTTATAGCTCATTAGCAGGGATGACCCTCTCAGGACAGGTGGATCTTTGCTGCTGCCTCCCTGGAGGGAGTCATCAGGGCTGAGTCACTGATGTGAAGACAGAGACATTGTTCTGCCCCATAGGGTTGTCTCCCTTTCTTCCTTATCTAAGGCCCAGCTTGCAGGCTTGGAGGGTGGGGTGTACAGTGCACAGCTGTTGTAAACAAACCATTGTTAACAGTTCATCAAGAAGTGATTGAGGATGGTGATAGAATACAAACTTTGGTTACACCTCTCATTACAACCCAGGAGCTTACATAAGCTAGACATCTCAGAAACTTTCCTTGGGGTGTAATGGAAAGACGTGTGTTTTGGTTTTTTTAAATGTATTTGAAAGAGGGGGCTATTTCTTTACAAAAGTTCCTAAAAATATGCTCTGAAATCTATTTCTTCAACTTCACAGAACTTTCTGTGATGGAAATGTGTTTTAATCAAGTCCCTGTGGAAAGATTATTTTCTCTACTGATGAAGATAGGAAGATCAATGTCCCACTTCCATTCTTACAGCCAAAAACCACAGAGCTGATTAAAGCTGTCTTGTGGACTCTGCTAAAGCTGAAGAAAAGCAGTGTTTCCTTTTAATTTGGAGATGCCAGAGGCTCCATCATCTGTGATGGACAAAGGATGGGCTTGGAAGCTCTGATTGCAAAATTTGCAATTTACATAATTGCGCTCATGTTTACTTTTGCCCTTCAAAATCCCCAGAACAACGAGAAAACAGGTACCCCAAAGACACCAGTTAAGAGCTGAAAAACATCTATAATTTAAGTCGTTAATGGGCACCTCCATTATGCTGTAATTTTTATTGATTTTCATAGAGTATGACCATTTAATACACAACACTCAGTGAACTGATGCAGTAGTCAGCAAATTTTAAAATCCTCTTATCTGACCTATTTTTATCAGCTTAAGCCAGCATATAAAAATGAGAGTCTAAACTGTCCTAAATGAAAATAAGAGTAAGAGGAGGAGTGGGCAGAAATAATTGGTAGAACATGTTGTTGTTTTTCCCTTGTACTCTGAAAAAGCCTGTGTGAGCTAAGCCCTACCAAAAAGCTTTCCTGATATTTCTCTTCCTTTACAATTGCTTCATTTCCCCAATAGCCTGTATAATCTTGCATTCTATCCCACAGAATGGCCGTTACCAGATTCATCAGAGGATAATTCAAACTCTGTGATGGAGATAATCAGTTCAAGGCAGCTAGTACTGAGAAGCAGAAATTTTTTAGTCCCACAGGCTGAATGTGAAATGCAGCCTGGAAAAGGGGAGAAGAGCTGTTTTACTTACTAGTTTGTGAGGTGAAGGCTTTGTATTCAGCATTTGAGTTTGTTCCCAAGATTTACACGTGTTCTTACTTCATATTCCATTTCTGACATGACATGTACCATGCCATCCAAAAAAATCTGCCCAGAAACTTGTGGAAATATATGAAGAGTTGCCATTTTATTTTTCATTTTGAAGGTGTTAGGGCAACAATTTTTTTCTCCACTGGGCAGGACACTTCGCAGTATTTCATGCATGCGCACAAATTGGCAGAAAAATTTTATGGATTGTTGAATCAAAGTAAGCCTTTGTTCACTTTTGAAAACCTTAGGTTAATAAGGAAATATGGGTTTGGTATCTCAAATGATACTGGGGGAACTATGAAATAGGATTTAATGCTTATGAAAATAAAATCTGTTAATAAAATTGATCAGTTCCCATCACCATAGCTCGAGGTGGGGCAATTATCCTTTGTGAAGTTTCAACAGCCCTTGCTTTATTGCTCCCACAAGTCTCTTGACAGAACACACGGTTTTACAGAAATAAAGCTTGCTCTGCCTTGCCTCTGTCCTTCAGTGATCTTTAATCAAACAGATGAATGGACTTGAGGAACTTGCAGGTCTTAGACTTGTGAACTTGTTTTGCTTCCTCTGTAGTGTGATGGTGCTGTGACTGAGGGTGCCCTGTTGCTCTCTGAGGAGCCTGCACAGTCCAAGATGGTTGTGACTTCGACTGTAATTGTCATACATGCTGATTTTTGATGCACATCTCTTGTAAAATCTGCAGACAGGGCCCTCTGGTGATCAAAGAAACCTCAAAATAGAAGCGGAGAAGTAAAGTGCTGTCAGGGCAGAGGTCAAAGCCCCTCCTCTTTCCTTCTTCCATGTATATAAGGCAAATGCCTGTTCTTTTACATTCTTTGAAAACTCAAATTCTCTCCTAGGCAAACAGTGCAGTACCATCCTTGTGGGGTTTTACCTCCAGAAGCTGTCATTGAAGACAAATCTGCAGGCTATGAAAGAGCACAGGATCAGCCATTTGGTGTCCTTGGGGAATGACATATATTTTTTGCTGAGGGGGAGGTGGAGGAGGCGGAGGACAGAGATTGCCAGAAAGCACATTTTTATGGTAACTGAAGTAATGAAGTCCAATGAAAGGAATAAAATAGAGGTTTAGAGTGGAAGTGCCATTTCTGTTTTAACTACAGTGTTGCTACTGCAAAGCTATAAATTAGAACAGGGTAGTTAGGTAGGATGAAATAAAGGAAGAAAGGCACAGTCCTTGGTAATAGAAAACTCAGAGAAGCCCAACCTCTGGTAATTGCAGTACATCCCACACTGGCATGGTCTCCTCTCAGCTGGTAATTAGCAGGGTTGGCAGCAAGATACAAAAAGCAACTTGCACAGGAGGGTGTGTGCTTTCCCAGCTGGGCAGGAAACTTGTTTCTGCTGATGATTAAGTGCCTGTTTTTCCAGTCTTTGACTGGAGATTTGTAGCTGATTCCTACGGCATGTTTTTCTGACAATGATACTTAAAGGAATCCATAGGTCACCCTGCAGTGTCCTCTTCAAGAAACATTTTTCTTTTTTTTTTTTCTTTTTTTTTTTTTGCCTTCAGCTACTCCAAGCTTCTATATCCTTCTTTGTGACCCAGAGTTGTTGAGACCCTGAGATTCTGCTATCTTGCTCTGCCCAGGCAGGGAAAAAAAAGTCTGTTGAACTCATTAGCCTAATCAATCTCAGTATCATCTGCCTTTTTCCCTTCTGCTTTATTTTCTTCTGGGTAGAGACTCCTTTCCAAGAAAAACACAGAAATTCTTCTTAAAAAAGAAAAAGACTCAAAAAGAGAGAAAACATTGATGTGGGTCAATTGATAGTTGATAATAGCTTACAGATAAAGGGTAAATGATAGGCAAATCCCACTGAACACAGAGAGAATCCATTTCTTTTGGTTTAGTGTTGCAGAAGATGAAACTGCAAGAAATTCAAATGCAACCTCCCTGACTCTTTGCTGCTCTGTAGTTGGTTACCACTGCTTCTTTGCTAGTGCTCACAAGTGCCCACTGTGATTGAGAAGGTACCTATAAGCATTAAAAGGGAGGTGAGTTAAGGAGCTCCTAAATCCCAGTAAGTAATGCACATCACTAGTTTAGAGCTTGCTGTGCTCTAGTATCTAAGAAAATGCTTTATTTTCTCTAGAAACCACCTTTCATTTCCAAGTACCCTACTGTATTTCAGTTGCTTTGGAGGCTCTAGGCCAGGTTTCCAGCTTGCATGCATTCATGTGAGCTCTCAAATGACACCGCTATGCCAATTTGCACTTGTGAGAATGTGCTCCTGTATGTACAGTACCTGCTGTATATAGTCTGACAACTGCCTTGTGTCTGATACATGATGAATGGAAGTGGAACAAACAGTGATAGTCAGTAATATCTGACTACGTGTAATGCTGCAGGTAAAATTTGATTACCTGAACTTGGTCAACTTTTGGATGTTTTATTGGGTAGCTGCAAACCTGATGCACATAAGATGACTGTCTGTCAGACCTGCTTCCTTCTTGTGGCAAACCAGAAATGCTTCTGTGGTTCAAATGTCACAAATGAAACAACTGCTCCTCAAAGCTAGGTTGTTGTTGCCACAGAAAGCTGGTGTCTTGTAAGTGGATGCTCCTGTAGAATTGATTTCAATAACTTCCTACAACAACTTTCATTCTGAAAAATCCTGAGTCACTAAGCAGACAGGTTGCAACTTTTTGAAGGAACAATGAGAGGAGTTCAGTGAGTTTCTGGCTGGAATGTGTCATCTGCTGCTGCTCTTTGATTCAAGCAGAATGTCTCTGAATGACTTCAAGTCACCTCATAATACAACACTTTCCTTGCATGGGAAGGGTTACAGCTGTGTTCCAAATTAGGTAACCAAGCATTAGTTCTCAACATAGCTTGACCTCCACTTACTTTTCAAGTTACCAAATAGAGTGTCCCAAAATAAGCATTTGTAGCTTAACTTAGACGTCTTTTCCCCTTTCCTCGCCACAGCCTGATGTAATGCCCATGGCAGGTAATTCTGTCCAAATATGGCCTGAGATTTATGATCCTGATTCATAATAGCTATTCAGCTATACCCTGCAACACAATAAGCAGGAAACATTTCTTGTATTGAAACTGACATTTTTTGGGCAGAACTTCAGTTCTGGAATTTGAGTAGGACAGATAGTTCTTTCCCCAAAATGCATAGAGACTATAGGTATCAATGACTTTCATATCTCTTCAAATCTGCTCCATGGCAACATCTTCTACTTGTTTGCTCAGCATAGGGCTGAAGACTTCTCCATCTATTGTGTCATCCCAACACACTTGCCTGTAGTAGAGAGAGATTTCTTAAAGCCCCACATGCAGTCGGCAGCAGGCATCACTCCTGCCTTTCTGAGAGCTAATGGGATCACAGCCTAGGATCAAAAGGTTGCAGTAAATCAATAGTCACAAATCTGCACTCATAAATCTCTGTGCAGAGGAGAGCTACATAGGGTCCTCTCTGCAGGGTCTTAGATCTCATTCATAAAAGATTTTGCCTTATTGTTGTATAGATATTTGTTCTGACAGAATATCAATGCTATGGTAAGTAGCCTTTATCAGGCTGTTTGTGCTGAGGTTTCTGGAGATGACGTGCACCTGCTTGTCATTGCCATAGCTTATCCTCACACCAGCTCCCTTAAATTTAGTCTTTATATCAGTTCTCATACAGTAAAACTTGAGGGAGTGTAAGGGAACACCCCATCTATCATTGCAGTGGAAGGAATTTCTGTGAAAAGTGAGATAATAGTTTCTTTTGACTGGTATCCTTGAAGAGTTTTGATGGTCATGTGTGAATTTTTCAAGGGACAGACAAAGATCTAACATGTAGATGTTTTCTGTGGAACCTCATCTTTTACGGCAGGGGCAGCAGTTTCCCGGGGACAACTCACACATGAATTAGGTTCACTCTTAGAAGTAAGCAAATATGTTGTGTTCAGATATTAGGTGAGTCTTCACATCTCATTCAGGCCCTCTTAATTCTTATAGATCTATTTCCATGTAATTCAGAGACTACTTTCAAGTATTTGGGCAAGATTCAAGCCTAATGTGTTCTCTGTTGCTGAAAAGCAAGAAGACAATGTTCCTCCCATACTTGCTGTGTCTCGGGTGACAAGCTTTTCTCATTGTGCTGCAATGCCAGCTTTATTTTAGCAGAGGGTTTAGTTGGTCCTGTTCTCTGCAGAGATCTCTTCTGCAGATGGGCAGAAACAGCAAGTGCACTTCCCTCTCCCCTGTGTGTCAGAGGGCCTCCAGTATCCCAGGCATACTCTTTGTGGAGATGTAGCTCATCTCGGAGGGCAGGGATAACAAACCTGGTGTGACCAAGTACAGGTCAGTGCTACTTGGGGCAGTGCTGTAACAGCTTGCTGGAGCACATTGCAATAGATCATCCTTTCCTGTCTGCTCTATTTTTCTTGAGGAAATAAATCACTTGGTTGTAGGTGAGAAGCTATGTGGCTTTGACACATACTTCTTTTTTCTTCTTAAAGGAAAAAGGACTGTGCTTATGAAGAGATGGGACGATGCAGTGCCCTTGATTTGCTATGAATGTGAGAGTGTTTTAAAATAGGATAAGAAATGCACTTGGGAAGTTTGCAAATTGCAATGCATAACTTAGAGTTCTAAAACTGGAACATACATAAGGCATGGACTTTAGTACAGGTTACTTTCTGATTTTGAGCCCTGGACTGGGATCCTTTTACAATGCACTGACTGCAGAATGTGCGTGAAAAGTAAATTTTTTTTACCTATAACTTTTTGTTCAGGAGATAAAATCCACTAAGTCACAGAAAATGGAACTTTGGGTTTCTTTGGAAATTTTTGTTTGAGTTTAACCTTTGGACTTCTAGACTGGTATCTACCACTGTGGTTTTATTACTTAGTTCCTGGCCTGGGTTTCTCCAAGGACTTGAGCTGAAATCATGTAGGAATCTCAGGTCCAGTAGTTGGTGAGCACTAGATGACAAAAGCTGAAGCATCTAAAAGGTTTGGCATTGTAGTCAAAGCTGTACTTATCGGATAAGCTAACAAAGAGAAAAAGGAGAGGAAAAGAGAAAATAGATCATTATTACTGGTGTTACTGAGGTTCCTAACAAATACTGGGTTTTTTATAATCTGAAATGCAACCTCTGTAGTCTCAAAGTTGGGGGATTTTTTTCCCCCTCTATTGAAAGGACTGCTGCAACATGGTAGCTGTTTACTGCTAATTACCTGAGTGACCAGCATCTCTTGGTCAGCCTTTCATGACTTCAGATTTCTCTTGTGTTTCCAGCATATACAACTCAGAGTTGCACTCAGGAGCCTTACACTCACAGGTTCTGTAATACACTACAAACATCAGGTTTCTAGGAGTAACTTTTCTTGGTTTGTTTTTGGTTTTTTTTCCCCAGTCTCTTACAGGAGTTGTGCTTTTATGTTGCAATAACTCAAGTGACCCTCATCTGAACAGGGATTCAGGGATTCATTGCCTGAATACTGCTTACAGATAGTTTTGTTTCTTGAGTTAGTGTAGCTTCTCTTTAATATTTTTGTTTTGTCAGTTTAAAACATGCCACTTACAAGTATAGAAATCCCTTGTTCCCTTTATTTTTGGCATAAAACGCTGTTTGAAACAGAACTCTGTATTTCACCTCTTGAGATACTGTTTTCCACGTGCCTTTAGGCACATGAAGAGTCTGCCTGCAATGGCTCTAGAGCAGCAGGAGGTCTTGTTCCATGGAACTTGTTACTCTTCCTTGATTAATCATGATCTCCTGGCAAATAACTACAAAAGTGAAGAGGAATTAAGGGTAAGGAGTAAAGATGCTTGGTACTGCCGTGACTAAAGAGTGACTTGGCTCTCTAGCTGAACCAACAACCTTGCTGTCAGTGGGAGTTCCCTGCAGGTGAAGAGCATGGCCATGCAGGCAGGTGCAGAGCCATGTTTCAGAAGGAAGGGCAATTGGCTGGGTATAAATAGTGCTTTGTTTCAACATGTAAAGAAAAGTCCACATGATGTACCTTTTTCATTCTTTTGAATGGACTCTCTGAAAAGCTGTATGCCCTATATATTGCTTTAACTGTAAAACCTGACAGACTCAGGTAGCAGCTCTTGTTTCAAATTTTTTTTCCTATTTGACTATGTTTTATCTGTGAGATTTTACTGTGCCTTTGCTTAGGCTATGGAGTTAAATTACTTTGCCTCTGTCTTTATCACCACGCCAGTGTGTCAATGAGTTGGAGTCTGCACTAACTTGCAGGAGTCCTGTTTCTGACTCCATTCACCTTTTCAGTTGTGTTTATAATAGGTCAACAAAAAAGCAGAAAGTGTAAAATAATTCAAATTGAGCTTCAAGAAGTACAGCAGAGAGGGGGAGAGAAAAAACTGTGTTCAAATGCGTGAGGCAGTGCAAGTTTAATGTTGGTGTCTCTGCATATATGCAGTATTTGAAACTGCTCTGTGTTTATCTTAGATCCTTCTTAGGCTATTTATAGCACAAGCAAAACTCTTGTATGTCTATTTATGTCTTTGCGTTTAGGAATAAATTAGGTTTTACTGTTCGTAGCTACTTCAGAGTGTTAATGGGACTAATGTGTATTTTAAAGGACCAAAGAGCCAAGACATTTTTCTAGACAGATAATTTTTTTTTAAGAGATGAATCAATAAGTAAATTAATGTCTTTACAAGAATTAATTTATTAATGGATAGATCTATGAAATTAATCTGCTAAAGTGCTAGTGACAGACATCCTGTCTTAAATATTCACTCTGAGTTGGCTGACTCATACTTGGAAATGTTGCAGCTGCACTTGGGACAGATTAATATCAAAGAGTGAAATAGATTCTTTTTTTCCTTCAAATTTCTCCATGCTTTAATTAGTCTTGGGAAATATTTGTTATATGATTTTCTGCTACTGGGAGTCCCTTAATACAGCCAGAAGCTGGAACAGCCTTTGAGTTATCCTGTAGCTGTCATGGATGTGTCCAACTTCTTTTAATCCAGCAAACTGCTGTCTCTGTGGGGTTTTTTATCCTTTTCATTGTTTTCCTCTGAGCTCCTAATTGTAGCTCTCTAGTTTTACTCCTAAAAATTAATTCATTAATAACCATGTATCTTCACTGCTTGAGCCTGGAAATTTAACTGAGGTCAGACACAAACTGGGACATGTGGCATAAACTCAGGGTGAATTTTAGTCTGTACTGTTAAACTGATTGCACAACATAACTTTCCTTTGACATATAAGGTAAACTAAATATTATATAATGTTGTCTTCAAAGAACAAAATCAGTTTTGAAAAATTTTCAAATGCTTTCTTGAAAATGTTCATCTTTTCTATAAGAAGACAGTAGTTTTCTGATAGTACTATGATTTTTCTTCTAGTCAGAGCATTTCTGCCTGTATCTGGTCCATATGTATACACACATACATATACATTATTAACCTATGTATCTCTTTCTGTAGGAATACATACAGATATATAGACACATACACTGTTTTATTACTTTATCAAGTTTCAGCTTTCCTTAATACAGAAAATGTGTAGACCAGCTTTTTGGATTATTTTTTTCCAGATGTCTTGTTTTATGACTTTGCAGATTGCATTTTCCTGGTAATTTCTGTTCATGTTTCTAATCCCTTTAATCTGGAGTTTTCATTACAATGCCGTTTACTATCTTCCTGATGATTATTAGAAGTATTAAATAGGACTAGCAACCCCAATCATTTTCATTTAATATTATCTTTTGTTTGCACTACTTAAACTATCTTATAATTTGTAGGGTAGATCTCACCTCCAATATAGGAATTAATTGAGAGGAAATTTATGCAACACAGTTTTGAATCTCTAAAAGCCACTTAATTTAAATCTGCTAATGGCCTCCATCTACTAATGGCCACAGAGACACCTGTTTGTTTTGTCAATAAAATAGTAACGCAACCAGCCCAGCTCAAGGAATGTGCCTGCTGCAAGCTTGTTCTCTTTTCTTCTAGAATTTGAGAGTTGAGAATGCTGCTGGTTCAAAGACATCTGTATCTGTTTGTGGCAGTCTGCTCAAATTAAAGAAGTGAAGCTATGTCTCCGTTCTGTAAAAATGGGTGTCCAGAATTCTGGTGTTAGAAAAATGTATTATGTGTTCTAAGGCTATCTACAGTCATTATCTGAACCAGTGTATAAAATAGTGTGTTAGCAGGTCTCTGGGTTTGTCAGGAAAGTTACATGAACAGGACGGAAATCTCCGCAAGGAATACAGGAATTTGGAAGTCTTCAGTTCTGGTGAAACAAGAGAAGCTTGGTCCCAGAGTCTTCTTTCCAAAGCAGTAGATTAATTTCAACAACAGTTGCAGGTGGACAAGGACAATGTGAGATACTTAAACTTTTATGAAAAAGGTCATAGCAAAAATTTGATTCTTGCTTGTGGGGATTGACACTGACTTCTCCCAGCTGTGATTGCCAAAAACACATATATCACAGCTGTTCTGTGATATTGGCTTCCACTGGTTTGTGAAGATCTGACTTACAGGCCAGCTTTTATTTTTGTGATCTTTTGCTGATGGTCCAAGCAGTTGTTTATTCTCTGTTGATGCAGAGAATGTCTTGTATCCTTTGGCTCCTTCAGTAGGAGCTGAGTTTCAGAACTGGTCCATGTGAACATACTGATTGGCAATTCAATTTTTCCTGCCTGCTTGCTGAAGACATCACTATGATACAGCTGTCTGCTGCTGAGGAGAATGCTGCAGAGAATTTGTATTATTTTTTTTTCACTGTAGTGGGCAGGTTTTTGAGTTCTGGATAAATTGAAATAGCATCTCAATTCTGCCTGGCTTTCACTGAAAAGCATCACCATTGCTGTAAGGCCACATTTCTCAGGGCAAGGATTCCATCAGCAGAACCCACCACAGGACAGAGGTTCTTCTCCAGTCTTTGTTTTCTAACCAGATTATGCTGAGTGTGTGGAAACTTTTGTCTCCTTTTCCAAAACTGAGCATCTCCAGTTATCTTGGATCTGTCAGAGACCTAGAAGCAGCCAGTCAGGACAACACAAAATTATAATTTTCTGTGTTAGGGTCCCTCTATTCTGATTGCTCACTGCTAAGTCCCGTTCATCTTCTCCCGATCACAGCATCTGTTACTCAGTTAGAAAGAAGATGTGGATATTCTGTAGCAGCATGCACCTATTCCACATTGTGCTTTCCATAATGCAGTTTTAGGCCTTTTCTTCTAAATTAATGGGTGCTTAAGAAAGGCTAGAGAAGTAGGGAAAGGAAGGAAACAACTGATCTAATCTATTTCCTCTCTCTGCAAACTATAACTAAAATCTCATCAGGAGCACAACTCATCTTCAGCGTTTCCTGTTCTTCCTTTGTTTTTCATGGCCTGTCTGTGTTTAAACGTTTCATCTTGTTTAGAGACTCTGGCTTTACTTGTTTCGTTTTGTAAATTTGGAGAAGAGGTGAGCTTTTTGAATAATCCATGTGTTGCCCTGCTGCGAAGTTGAGGTGCATTTTGTTCCTTTCTCTAAATTGGTCCTATTAGTGCTTATTGGTGCTACTTAGAGAAAATCTGATTTCATTTAAGTTAGTAGTGACAATAATATGCAGTTAGTTGCTGACCTTTTGGGATAGCAGCAATTTCAGAAGAGAAGAGATTAATTTTTAAAGAGCTTCTGATACCCTGCAGTACAAAAATTTGTTTCAGGCTATACATCTGCCTGATTTTGCTCCTGGTTTTGTTAACACAATTAAAATGCTGTACTCAAATAAAGACTCCTGGTTCTCTAGGTGGTATTGTAGCATATCACTGTCGCATTAACGACACAAAAGAAGAGACAGAGACACCTGTTACCAGCAAGGAGGAGAGAGCAGGAAGGGGCCAGCAAGGCCCTCCTTCTTTATTTTATATACATTTAGAAATCACTATTCATTGGAGGAAATCAGTTCTTCCTCCGTCAATCACAGTGGTCAAAGGAAATGTCCATCAAAGTTCTGTGTCCAGGAGAAAGGAATGTAAATGATAAGATACAGTTACAATAACATGGCCATGTTTACATAGAAGAGTGTGAGAAACTAGCTACAAAACAATGACGACATCCAGAACTGCAAAAGTCAAGGCAACATATCACTAAATTCTTCTGGACAGGAAAGTATGGCAATGCATGCTTGCATTATTTTAGAAGCACTGTGCGAGGCTTTTTAAGCTCACCCTTTCCTGAGATTATTCACCAGGTAGCTTTTACCAGGTTTCTTTCACTCTTGGTTTATTTGCAGCTTTTGAAGTGTTTGTATTGGTGTTCTCAACAATGCAACAACTATGGAGAAAATAGTTATTATAGTTCCTAACATTAGCTAGGCATATTTCTTAGAGTCCTCGAGGGAAATGCTTTTAAAGAATTGTGTGGGTTTTTTTTTTTTTTTGTAGGTGGGAAGAAAGCAGCGTATGGAAGTTAACCAGAGACTGACTGACTTCAGTTCAAACAAGGTATTGCTTTGTGACTTATGTGAATTAAAGTCAATTTTTGAAGATAAAACCCTTTTTTACAGTTTTTGACATGCTACGAGCTTTTGAGCGTTTGAAAAGGTTTACAGTTTTCCTTGCCTTTTTGCTGTTCCAAGTGAATTCAATGAGACTTATGTCTGTTAAATCTTTGTATGAGGAAGATGCCTGACTGAAAAGTAAGTGTTCCATTAATGACCAGAAAAAGGCAGATTGCAAATATTTGGCAAAGCACAGGATGCAAACCGTTCCTACAGATATCAACGTTTTACCATGTGTGGAATAATAGACAAAATACTGTTTTATCACGTTGCAATAGTGACATCAAAAAGCCCCGGAATCACCTCAGTGCAAAGGAACTTGAGTCACAAACAGATTCTTTCACACAGGGAAGCATATCAGTGTTACATTTAATTAATATAACTTTTTATTCCTACTTGCCTACATAAGTGCTAGTATGACCAGGATAATTTGTTATGTGTTTTTTTGAGTCCTGCTTTATTTTGCTAAACTGAAAAGTACCAATAGAAGGCAGAAGGCTATGGGGGTATAAAACACATAAAACACAGCATAAAACACAGTGCTGATGACTTGACTTTGAAATATCCTGTGTTCAGATTCCCTCTGCCTGGCTTTGACTGTATTCATGCTCAGAACTTTTTCCAGCTGTCCAGATTTTAAGCATGGTTTAGGTTTCAAAGTCCAAATAATAGTGACATAATTCAGCCTTTGCAACCTTCAATTCTTCTGAACCCGAAAATGACTAAATAAATCTTCATCTTTTGTCTGTTTGTTTCTTTTCACCTGGTTTTGGACAGTACAGGCTTGAAGTGGATCTTAGTCTGTGTAGAACTTGTTTGCTTGTAGACAAAGAAAACACTGCAATTCAGTGTGAGTGGATATGGAGAGAGGTTTAATTTGATTCACTGTTATGTTCAGAACAAGTACAGTGATGGGAGTTGAAAAAGAAAATATAAAAACCATGGCTGATATTCCTTTTGCAATCTTTTCCAAATTTTTGATGCAAATCTGTAGGCAGAGTCTAGAGTAACAAGCAGCGGATATATTTCCTTATTCCATTATTCATCTCGTGGTAAGATTCTCTTTTTAGTGCCAAAGATCCCCTATGTCTTCACTACAAAATAGGATGTTAAGATGAACTTTTATATATTTGCCATGGTCTTTCCAAAATTTCTTCTTATAAATAGTTAATTCCTGCATTTATACTTTTGGAATGACAAAGGGGCAGACAGTGATTAATGAAGCCATTTGTTTCTCCACGTCAGAATTTTGCTATAGTCTTCCTAGACTTGTTATTTCCTTCATATTTTGCACCTATTTTCAGATCATGGATGTCATGCATGGATTTTTATTTTTTTTTGTATGGACCATGTTCTATGATGTTAATTAGAATGAGCACACACAGCAAGCAGGGTAATTTAGCTCATATGTACAGTTAGAAAACAGGTTTTTAGGCAAATGACTGCATTTTTGGCATGGAAAGAATAGGAAAATATGGCCATGTGACTAAATGTAAAAGAGCTAATTTCTTTTGATCAAGTCTTAGAATTAAGGTGAGAAATAAGTCACTGATTTGTAAAAATTAAGGTTGTAAATGGTTACTGTGATGATTTTGTTAGCATTGACCTCACCTGCATGCTGGCTTTCAATGAAACACCTTTGCTTGAGTTAGATCAGGTACTGTGTTTAAACCTATTCAGTTGTGATTTCAAAGTGTGCGGAGATGGACAGTCCTGGGTAATCTATAAATGCTTCTTGTCATAACAAATGTATCTCTTATTTCTTATCTGAATAAGCCTCTCTTCAGTCAGTTATTGCAGCCTTGTTCTCGCTTTAATTATGATACTGAATTGCTTTCTCTGCCATCAAATACTGCTCTTCCTGCAGATCCCTATTACGCCATGTTGGCATTCTCCCCTAGCCACACCTCTAGGATAAACAATTTTTGGAATTTTTAATTCAAAATCTTCAGTATTTTTTTTTGTTGCTTTATAAATATTTTCTATTTCTCCACATTAGTATTAAAAACTGGGCATCAGAACTGTATGCAGAATTACAGCAAGGCTTTTTCTGTACAAAGTACAGTACAAGTACAAAATGGAAATATTCTTTACATCGTCGTGTTTCTCTGCTTTAGAATGTGTAGCTCTTTTGAGCTGTCGCAGCCTGAGCTCAGTTTTCCATTTCTGACTGCCTGATACATGTAAATTTGGTATGAAAATTCTGCCCTTAGCTGCACCTTCACTGCTAAAGAAAAATAGACACAAATCAGTGCTGTTATCAGAAACTTCAAGACGTTGGAAACCTGTATCAGCATCTGAGGTATCTAAAGATTTGCTGTATCTGCGGTTTTGGTCACAGGTCCACAACAGTATTTCAAAAGATACAGTCTTACTAGAGTCTTTTGAAAGCAGGCAAAGAGGGAACTAAAGGGAGGAAGATGTGAAAAAAGTTGAGATGAGAGTTTCATACAGTGATTAAAGTTTGGCAAAATGTGATGGAGATTGTGATGCCATCTGTTCTCCCTGTCTCCTTTTGATTCCATCCCTGTGGGATCAGTGAAAGCTTGATGTTCCAGTGGGCTTGGGGACAGGACTAGAGAGTAGAGTAATAGCTTCCATGGTAAACTTTGCTTCTTTCAGTCCTGCTCTTTTCCTCTTTAGTGTCAGATTAAGGATGGCAAAGCCAGGGATAAGGTGTGAAAAAGCCCACTTGGTCCCTATTTTGTTCACATATTAACTTAATCTCTGCTCCCCCTTGTAGTTTCTGTGTTGAGTTGTACCCCTGTCCCTCATGCTTCAGGGGTTGATTGACTGGAGCCCTGGACCAAAGTCAGCTCTTACAGGACAGGGCCAGGTCAAACTGTTCACTTTAATGTTTCTTGCGTCTAAAAAAAAAAAGCTATACAACCCAAAACAGTGTTATTTTAGCATGTTGATTTATGTGGAGCTGGGGCTCTGCATGGTAGGCCATGTGGTTACTCTGATAGTTATTTTTCTGACTCTCATCTGAAGCCCAAGAGCTGCCTTGTTATAGACAGCTTTCTACTCAGTGTGTCCCATAGTTTCATTTGTTACCTTAACCATGTTTCACCAGGTATTCTCCTAGTTTCTGCACTGATTTTTTTTTCTGTGGCACTTCATTATTTACCACTCCATTTTTTATCACCTATTGTCTTCATGATGACAATGTTATGGTTGGCATTTTATCACGTTATTAACAAAATTTTTAAATAGGTGTTTATTAAGCAATCACTTTGGCATTCACATTTGAAACTGTCTCTTAACAATACTAATTTAACAGTTAAAGTTTCATTTTGTGAACTCTATAATTGGATGGATTTTAATTGATTTATTGCTAGTCACATACTCTTTGATATAATCCTGGTCTCTAGCTGTATTCAGGTACCCTTACAGACTAGAGTAAAGTTTATATTTGGTACAGCAAAAGACAAGTAGGCTTATGTCAAGGGCTTCTGAAAACCCTCCATCATAGTGTAAGTGGCTAGAGCTATTGTTCCATTTAAACGGCAAACTCAAGAAACTAATAAATACAGATTACCTAAATAAATCAAAGCCAGAATGCTTCTGTTGAAGTGCAAATCTGCTGTTGTAAAAATTTCTAAAAGTTATCTAATTTCCATAAGCAAGCTTTCTATTGGATAATGATTTATTCATCTAATATTTCTCCAGAGATCTTAGCTAGCTGCAAGAGAAGATACCTTGAATAAAAACAAATCCTTTAAATTCTGTAGAAAAGGTTATTGTTCTCTGAAGTTAGGAGAATAAATGTTTTGTTTCTATTAAACTTTTGTTTCAGGAAAAAAAAAAAAGATAAGCCTCACCATTCCATTTATTAAAATCCTCATCAGTTTATGCTGCAAACCTGAGGAACCTTCCCCTGCAGTCTCCAGAGGCTGAGCCAGGCCTCTGGAATGTCACCAAGCAATCACACAGGTCTTGAACTCTTGATTTTGGCTGTCATCTTTAACAAAATTGGGAGACTTGTACACACTTTGATTTTGCAGCATGGGTCTCCTGGCTTTTGCCGTCTCACGGAGCCCCTGGGTGCCTGCTGTCTCCCCACTGCACAAAGTCCAGCTGGGTTTTCCAGTGACAAGTGGGGCTGCTGAATACCCTGAAATCTGCAATGCGTTCATGTCCCTTTGAACTCAGTCTGTTCAGCTCTGTGGTCACGGATTACCTGTCATTTGTATGTATGCAATTGTTTCATCTCTCCAAGGTGTGACAGGGGGACCTTTTAAATGTTCTGTAAAACTTCCAGTTAAAATTGTGTTTAAGGCTATCAGACTGAATGAGAACTCCTGTTTTCTTTCAATCCAAGAAGAATATTGTATAAAATAAGAGGCAGGTAAATGTTTGGGTTTGCAACTGGTTTTAGTTCTGCCAATGCACATCACTCTCACTGAGTGACAGTGGGAAGGACAGAGGTATGCTGAAATGAAGTCACTGGAAGTGCAGTAATTGTGATTGCAGGCTTGAGCTGTCTCTGTTATTGCCTGCAATAAAAGATTGAAGGACAATATTTCTTATTTCTCTTTGCAGTTTTTTTACTCTGTTTTGCTGGTGTTGTCAGTGTACATTGTAATCCTTGCACTAGACTTCTGACTAAATGTGTAAGTAAAGCTTTATAGTCCAGAAGTGGAGACGAGTGAGTTAATCAAGATATTTCATCTTTTGGTAAAGCAGTAGGTGTACTTGGAAAGGAAATAGGAGGAATACTCATGAGATTAAGTTTCATGCTTTTGAAAAGAGAGAAGCAATCCTGGAGATTCTGGTGAAAGCACTAAATGCTCTGCCAGGTGTCATCCTCCTATTTTATCCAATAGGCAGCAAACAACAGCTTAAAGGCAGAGGTTAGCTGGAATATCAGTCAGATCTATTTGCAGGCAAAATAGCTTTCTAATATTGCCAGGTGGCTGAAAACAAAAGCAGAAGCATATACACAGGTTCACATTATCTCACCTTTTCAAGATGAGATAATGCCCTTCCTTGTTCTGAAAGCCACAGATTGGCTTTCCAGAGAACTGTCCTTGGAAGTGGCACATGGTTATGGCAAAGCATGGAACTAAGGAACTGCCTTTGCTATTAAAGCACAACAGCACACAGAGGATGCTGAGAACATCTGTGGTCACTGAGCTGTGCAGTGTCACCTGCACTTCAGCAGAGGTGCCTGTATCTGTGTCAGGGAGCACTCAAACTGCTTGTAAAATATCCCATGCTGCTGCAGATAGTGTTATGACTGTGCCTCGAATATAACAGAGTATCAATAGCACTTGCTGAAACAGGGCTTCAAATAAGATGAGCCTCAGGCTATATGTACTCATTGTTATGGTCCTCTTTCAAATTTGGCATTTCAAAAAGTCATTGCAAATGTTTTCTGAAATGAGCCCCTTGGCTGGCTGGCGTCTGCCCATGCAGCACTCCTACAACACAGTCCAGCTCCTCAATTATCACAGGAATGCTTTAGATTGCTGTGTCTTAAAATGAGAAACCTCTGTCTGGAATGTTGTGTCCAGAAGATGTTTCATGAAGAAACAATTCATTTCTACAGAATGTTTGCAATCTCTTGTCAATGTAATGGTCTTGCAGTGAAGTGAGTAAAGAAGCTCACTTGAAGTGACTCATAGAGGCAGATTTTTATCCAAGCTAAGGGTAGAGAAGCCTTTCTGAGAGCTTGTGTCAGGCTTTTGAAGGCCTGCTTGTGAAAACCGTCTGAAATTTAGGCATAGTGAGAGACTTTTGTGCACTCTGTATTCATAGGGATAAAAGCTGAGGGGGGGTGTTAATTATTTTTAGATATTGTGTCTTCAAAACATCTATCACAAATTTTTAGACGCTTTTCAAAGGTAATATCCAGGTCTGTGTGGAAAGGTTTATTGACTATTTGCTTTCTAGTTATGTAGTAGGAATGGAGTCTTAGTTATATGAATGCAATTGCTTGAGAACTCACATATATTAAAAAAAGTCAGGTTATTTTCTTCTTAACATTAGATTCAGAGGCACCTGGATCTTCACAATAGGTAGACATTAAGTTGGATAGCTTGCTTCTATGGAGCATAAATGTGTTACTTTTTGATTATTTCTTAAAATAAAAAGATAAGGTGTCTTGCAGAAATAATTTAAAAGAAATGGAGTGTGATCAGTGTTCATGGCTTGAATACTATGAAAAAAAAAAGCCAAGTGATATTTACAGAGTCAGACTCAACTTAGGGTGTGAGGACTTTGTGTGCATTTTCTGCTCAATGGGTACAGTAGCAAGTGTTTGACATTGTGTAGACAATATTGAAGGAAAAAGTTGTTTCTACACTATATTTTTCTGTAAATTGAATAGCAGCACTGTTGTGATGGGGCATTGTATCAATGACAAATATTTAAATGGTGTGCTTCCTATTGTAAGAACAAAACAATCTACATGATGCTCCTTCTAATAAAAATATTTAGAGATAATTGGTGTAATTTCTCAGTATCTTTCATGGTATCACTATAAAGTTTATATAAAATGTCTATTAATTTAATCAGTATGATTTTCTGGGCTTTTGTGTTTCTTAGATCCTGTGCACTTAAATTTGTTGCACCTGGCTCAGTAATATTGCTTGTTTTTTATGATCTATATCACCTTCCTGGGCTGACAGTGCATTAGCTGCCTGGAGGGTTTGTGATTTTGCTGTGCATGATGGGAGGCAAATGCTTTTTAAGTTCATTTTTAGTCAAATGATGTTGGCTGAGCTGTGAGCTAAGCAATTTGTATGAGAGGAGATGTATGGGTTTACACTGAGGGTTAGGACTAATAACAATCTCTGGGGATGGGTTTGAAAAAGACGCAAGTCTTGTGGACACCTGAAAACTTTGAAATTGTGGTATTGACCCCAAACTGGATCAGTTTTCTGTGGCTGGGATGGTGTTCTGGTTGTCTCTAATCGCCATTCTTATGCTAAAGCTTCAGTCTCTTTCCATGAAGACAAAGAATGATCCAAATTTGGGGGTAAGTTTTCCCTGGGCACAGGAAGGAAGCCGTTACTGTAGTGGTTGTCTTTATTCAGCCATATGCCAAAGTTCTTTTCACTTCACTACTTGTTTTGAGAAGTAAAGATGCTGGAATAGATGCTGATTTCTAAAAGGCAGAAAATACCAGAAAAGGGTTGGGTTAGCTGTGTTAAGTTGGTGCCAGAAGGAGGAGGTTTGGTTCTAGTTCTTGCTTCTTAAAAAACATAAATAATGCTACTTAGACTGCCTTTTTTTTTTCCTAAAGCCATTTAACTTTAGATGTAATAGAATTTAACAAAATTACCCTCTGTAGAGCCAGATAGCCCAGATATAATGAAATATAAATCTATTATCATTACACCAAATGGGACAATCAAATGCAGGACTGATCCTCTGTGTGCAGTAGTAAATAAAATGAGCAGTATATATTAGCTGCTGAGGAGGAAAAAATGTGTGGAAAAGGAAATTCTGACATTAGATTTTAATCCTGTGGTATGTTTTATATTTCTCAAAGGTATTAGCCATCTCCTTTTCTGGATCTGTTGCATTTTTAAGAGAGGAGTCACTCAGCTAGTAGGTTTTATCTATTCACACTCAACTTTCAGGCCTTTAGTGTATTTCTCTCAATATTTTTTTTAAACACTGTAATGTTGTTTAAAAAAAATATGTAGAACTTTGTTTAATTGCTTGCAGTGCTTAAACAGTTTGCAGCTTCTCCTAAATTGATTTCACTGTTCTAATTAAATCCACTTCTGAGATCTACTGTATTAGTACAGGCCACATAAAAATAAGAACCTTGAATTACACCCGTTTCCCATCAGGTATCTCTTGTTTTTGGTAAGTGAAGGCTCAGAGTGAGGCATGATGAGTGACTGAGAGCTATTTTGCATGACACGTTGAATATGCAGTCTGGATCCTTAGCAGGCAAGAGAGCATCTGGTAGTAGGTAGTTCTGATAAAGGTGGAAAACCATCTGTGCTTGGCAGCCATAAATGAATGAAGCCCAAGACTAAAAACTGAGTCCCAATGGGAAGTATTGAAGTTCATCTTGAACCATCAAGGCTGCTTTCTCTTCCTGTCATCCCTATTTGCTATTCAGTGCTTTAGCTCTTGTGGCTCAGCTCAGCCATACCAAACACTTCTGAAAGCCTTGCTGTATTCTAATTGTCAGCAAAAGTTTGCAGTAATAAGTTCCTTAAAGTTTTCAGTAATGAGTTGCTTAAGTGTGAATGGTATGTGAGCAGTATGGAAAGCAAAACAACAGGAGGGGAGGGATGTTTGGTTTTGCTTCACTGAAAGTATTGATGAGCACTGTGATTGTGTTAGTGCAAGAGCAGCATTGGTCAGAATGGGAAAAGAATTAGAGATGTACCCGTTAGAACCTGTTTGGAACTGATGAGATGGCAGGTAGCTAAATGCACTATGAAATACCATGTTCAATAAACAATTTTTGGGGGTAATTTTACTACTGCCAAGTTGGTTGTATATTGTAAACAGTCCTTCACTATAACCTAGAATTAATCATCTGTTCCTTGGAGCTATTGCACTAAGCACAAATATAAATATTTCAAAACAGATAAAGGAATGTTGGCTTTCACAAGTAATATATTGTGCTGTTCTTAAATGGTACCAAGGCACAGTTCCAGCAAGAAAAGCTTTGGTGCTTCTGAGCTGCCTGTTATCTCTGAGGGAAAACAATTATGGTTATTTAGTGCAGGACACTTAGATTTAGAGACTGCAATAGCCATGAGGACTGTGTGAAGTCTGTGGGAGTAGGAAGCATGTATCTACTAAGTGTATAGATTATTGCTCACAGCATGCACACAAGAAGACCTTTGGACTATCAGGCTCATGTTTTCTATTAAATGTTTTGATTGTTCATTGGGTGTGTGTCAGTAGAAAAGTGACTCACACCCCCTAATTCATATTTCCCATCAGGAGTGCAGATAGATGGTGCTCTACAGGAGCCTGCATCTTTATCTCCCTGTGGAAATACCATCACACTCAGAGTGTCCCTTAAATCCTCAGGTCTGTGCTATTTAGTATTGTGGTTTTCCTTGCCTGTTGTTTCAAGGCCAGTACAATGCTTTGTCTGTCTGTCACCTTCCTGCAGTATTGCCAAATTGCACCACACCTGGAAAGGTGCACCCCTCTTCCCTTCCTGGCTCTCCCCCTCTCCAAAAGAAAAGAAAAAAAAAAGGAACCAAAAATGGGTGAGGGAGTAAACACCTTCTAATGGAGGACTCTGGCTTTAAAAAGACCTGAAGGACACATCCTTCCCTAACTGGCTTAGCTCCCAGCTTCATAGCTTGTGAAAGAAGGCATGAACTTCAGAGCATTAACCTTCCCCAGCAGTCACTACAGGAAACCTCCTTTACTGTTCAGTGAGCAGACCCCTACTCCTGTTAAGTGATCCAGGACACCACAGAATCTGGTTTGACTCCAGTGCTGACAGCTTTTTTCAGCCCTTCTGTATGAACTAGACAGGTGAGCAGGAGCCAGGGCAGTCTGGAGAGGCAGTCTGGTTTCCTCTGTGGGTGTGTGCAGAGCAAAGCAACTAACCAGGGACTCCACTTAACCCTGAGTCCTAGTGGAGCCACAAGAACTTGAAGTGGAAGTTACTGCATTTCTCTTTTATTTTAGAATGTCTCTCTCTCCGATAGCAGTAAGACAAGTTTACTTAATAGACTTCTGCATTGAGTTGATGAGTCTTTTCTGTGGTGGAGGATCCAGCTGGATTGATCATAGGTTGGGGTTTTTTTTAGTTTTTGTGAGGTGGAGTGTTTTCCCCTCTGACTGGGCTGACTCAGCTTTATTGGAAGAGCTGGAACGATTTCTGCCAAAAGCAAATAGTAGAGAGAACAAGACCTGCAATTTCTTCCTTTTCTGCCTTCTGGTCTCTGTTAGTGGAATAAAACTAGGCAGACTCTGACTCTTTAGACCCTGTTTTATCTTCTATCTCCGGCCGTTATGCCCTTCTAAGAGCCTTGGAGGGCCCTTGATCTTCAGATTTGGTGAAGTAAGGCCAGATTTGTGCTGTGGTCACAGACAATTCACTCTTCACTCACTCACAGGGCACTCTTTGCCCTGCTGCCATGGTTATATTGAGTGGAGCCCTCTGAAGGCTTTGTCTTTGTTTCCCCGTCCAAGTTTTCCAATGGAAACTTGAGGTTCTGGGCAGCAGGTAAACACCTTTTGACATGTAATTAAACCCCGGAGCTGGGAAGTACTCCTGGTCCTTTGCTGTTTGTAATAGTGGCCTCTATCTTTTTCTACAAAGTACAATCTCTCCTACAATATAGATTATAAATTTTGAAGAGCAGAAGAAATAAAAAACAACCTAATAAGCATGGAATTAGAGATCAAAACAAATTACTTGGGCATCTTGCCAGAATGGGAAGTCAAATCGATTATAGATAAAGCCTTATTAATTAGCATTAAATCTGCTTTGGTGCCATATGGATCACAGTGCTTTTTCCCTTTGCCTCTCCTTGTCATTATCTCTCCATTTCCTTTTCTCTTTCTGATGTTTGCAAATGATTGTTACTCTGAAGAGATTAAGAAATGGCTTAATCATATCGAAGGAAAATGCTATGAATCCTCTTGACTTTAATAGCAGTGAAATCTAAATACAGAAAAGTGCTCTAATTGGCAGGTAAAAAGTGTTTGGGTCAAATAATCTTTATCTGATGGAGGAAAGATCAGTAAAGTGGTCCCAATTAATTCTGTGGTTCATTTCATCACATCAACAAAGTAGTGCTCTAGTTATACCATAACTAGAATCTTATGTTTCCCAAAAGCATGCAGAAGTGTGCTTGAATACCTATTTTTAAATTTTTTTTTAACGATGTCCTACAGAAAAAAACATGTAAGTGTAGTGCAGGAGTTCAGACAAAGACAAATCTGAATTTGTTAAAACAGTAGAACTTGTGGTTTTGGCTTTGGATAAACTTGTTTAATTCATCGGTATCTCTATTTTTTAATCTGTTTAATTATGTCCTGTGGTAGCAATTGAGATCAATGCTAGAAAATTTTCTGTATAAATAGATTCTACCTATTTAAAAAGAAAACAAAACAAAAACACACCCCAAGGAACCTTTTTTTTTTTTTCCCTAGATTAAAGGAGCAAAATTTTGATGAAATTGCCAAAACTTTGATTTTTGAAGAATATGCACAGGGAGCAGCATCCAATACTTGCCATAAGTTTCATATTGGAAACATCCAATAAGTTTCCTATTGGAACTTCAGAGCCTCTGTGAGTTTTACTGTTTGGTGGATAATCCTCTCACAGCTGCTCTTCCATGGAAGGCTAAAGATTAAGTTCTCCTCCTTACCTTTTCCACCATCAGTTTTAACCTCCATAACAGACATGAGATTTTCATGGAAAAAAAAAGGGAACCATATAAATGGAATGAGAGTCAAGTTATCACAGAGCTGGTAGACTTGCAGCTGTTCTTGTTGCAAAATATACTCTTATCAGTTCTGTAAAACAAACATACAGATGTAGTTCTGTAGAACAGAAGGGAAGATGGAAAAAACACATGCGGTTTATAGGATTTTTGTATGTACACAGATGAATATAGTTTCATTTTACTGAAATATTAGGCACTGAAATACATACCACCAATAGTTGTTTCTGTGCACACTATGCACTTATGATGAAAATTAGCAGATTTGATTTTTATGAACATTTTCCTCAAGATGTGAGAGATCAGCAATTATTTGAACAGAAGTACATGCTGAAATACAAAAAATTATCCCCTCTTTTCCAAGTGAAAATCCATACCTTCCCAAATCTTGTAGTGCTCAGGGAAGCAGCAAGTTCTGTTAGGGGAGGTGTAGCATAAACAGCAAGGTGATTAAATAATTAGAAAGGACAGGGAATATTTTTGAAGGAGTGAGAGCACTGCATGGCAATAGATAGCCATGATATAGTTGTGACATTTGGCAATACTGTGCAGCACAAATTGGGGTTTGTAATGATTCCAGAGAGCCTTCCCAAACCTTTATAGGACTGGTATTAATCATGTGCCAGAGAAGCACATCTCAGATACAGAAAACCATAAGACATTATGGCTCTGTTCTCCTTATGTATTGTTTTAAGTTCTGTTGTGGTATTTGAGGGTTGGAATTCAGAAACTGGATTTATCCAGGAGTGTTATATATTTGTAAGCTTTCTCTGTGAATATAGTATAAATTTTTCATCAAGACCAATAGGCTGCTGATGGCATGTGCAGATTGGAGTGCTGAGGTGGGCTTTTGGAATTTGTCATATTGGTTAAAATACATATCTCTATAAACAGCATTCATGTAGCAGATGCAAAGGACTTATAAACCACCTTCTCTTGTGTTATTTTTGAGCATGGTTTAGGGAGATTTGTCTCCATATGTAAAATATCATCTTAATTCACAGTGAAGCATTATCTTGTTGTATTAATTTATCAGACCTTGGAGCTGGATTTCTGGTCATAAATAGACCTGCACATCAATAGCATTAGAATGGCTTGATCTGGAAAGATCAGTCAGCCTGGAGACTAAGCATTATCTATGCTTCGAGAATCTTGTTCTGCCCACTGCCTTGTTAATTGGAACTTCAGAACATCATCAGCTTGAATAAATGTCCAAATTCCTGTTCCACCTTGGAATATTTTTTTTTCTCTCCTTGTGCAAATTTTAGGAGAAGATGCTAGAACAACATGAAGGTTTCTCACACTTTGTCTTGTTTTGCTTAATCAAAAGCTTTTGGCACTGCTATGTGTACTGGCTCTTGGTTGCTCTTCCACATCAGGGCTTGATCACTTGAATGCCTGCATCGTTCTCCATGCTTCCAGGGCTTGCCCTAAAAATACACAAGAAATATGTATTATGTAATGCCTGTCTTCTCTCAAGCTCAATAAGTGTTAATTAAAAGCCGAAAAGAACACCTTAAGATAAAAGAAAAAAAAAAAGCTTTTAAGACTTCTGGGTTTTGGTTTAATTAAAAAAACTCAAAAACACATCAAAAACTAAATAACCAAAAAACAAACAGAGAGAAAACATGGGAATTGCATGTCCAATGTAAAGGTAAGGAAAATAATTATATCATATTTGTTTCTACTTCAATACACTTCAGTCCATCAGAAATGCTTTTAGTGTAAGTGAATGTACATAATTACTGCTCAGCTGCTCTGATTGCTCATTACACGACAGAGTGTTACAAGGAGAAGAGATCATTTGGCTGTCAAGATTTAGTCACAGTCATTAGTACTCACCTTTATCTCGACAGAGAAGAAAATGTTTTACTATAAGCTGCTTGTGGTACATTATATGCACTGCTTCATTTCCTAAACAGGGAATCAATTAAAACTGTTATTATCTTGTACTCTTTCCTGGTGTATGTGGACAATTGTTTCACTGAGCAATATTTTTTTATTATTCACCCTTTCTGTCTCACTTAGATATGCACAAGCACAACATAATGAGAAGGTCACAAGGACTATGTCAGAGTAAGAATTGAGACATAAAATAAAGCACAGGTGTTCACTTCAGATGCATTTTGGTTACATAACTTCATGCTGACTGCCCAGAGTCAAAACTATATTACAAATAATTCAGACTCTATGTAATGAAACTATATAGAAGAAGGGTTAAAGAGATTTTAATTCTCTGGTGGTATGTGAATGTGTCTGGTTCTTAACCAGGTGTTTTGTTTCTGGTTCTAGTTCCTCTGTAGTATAAAGGTGCCATAGAGGTATATGAGTAATACTATTCACAATCTTGTAGTTTCCTTTGGCTGGAAATAACTGTACTGCACTTGAGTGCTCCTCCAGAGCTCATTGATACCAGCTGGTGATATTGACTGTGCTCAAACACCCTTGAGCTGTAATTTCAGAAAGGATTTTTGTTGGTATAAACTAATAAAGCTCTGGTGGCTTAAAATTTTGATTGAGTCTGAAGCATTCAATTATTAAACAATTGTGTTCTTATGCATTGGAAAATTTAATTCCCAAGAACCCTTAAAAATTTAAAAGGAGTAAAGTCCACTGTGTTAATTTGAGATTAGCTCAGTGAACAGGGAGTGTGTGGTCTCTTCCAGTCCTGATTTGATGGAACTAAAATGTTCGCATCAGGAACATGTTTCTTCCTCCTGATACGTGTCCATTTATTCCTTTTTCTGTTAGCATTAGTATCAGAAGTGCCAGCAGTAGTGCTTTATTTAGTCAGGACTGTTTGGGGTTTTCTTAAGGAGATAGCCTGACCCACAGAGACAATCAGTCATGAAAGAACCAGCTTAGTGGGAGAAAGGGTTTTATTCTAAGGAAAGGGGTATATGATTCTACTGGGTTGTGCTTATGAATAACAGGGTAGAAAAATGTAAACACACTGGGAGGTCATAATTTAGTACTGTTCTACACTGAATTAAAACCTGCTGTTGACTCCTTCTCTCCAGAAGGTACTTTTCACTTTACCCACTGAACTGGCCTCTCAGGGCTGCTCAACAAAGTGTGCTGCTCTACATTTGGGCTGGCTTTGGGATTTACTTTTTTTCTGATTATTGGAATCAAGAGAAGAATGAGATTATCTAGCAGTATTTTACACCAATACACGTGTGTGAAATCCACCTTTTCTTACTGAGACCATAGCACTGAACAAGGACCTGGCTGGGAAGAGGTTATGGAGAACACTTGATAGTGCAACAGGAGTAAACCCTCTCCCAGAGCCTGCTTCAGCACTGGGTGGTAGCTGTGTGGACTCGTGATGGAAGCAAAAAGGCAATGGGAGGGCAGGGAGCATTGTTTCTCTGTGTTCAAGGCTTTGGAGTGATGCAGGTTCTTGTTATATGGACACATATGGGTGGTCTGGCAGTTTTGGAGGTATTTTAACTCCTCTATGGAGTGTACTCTCTGACTAAGGTAAATTTGGCCTAGATGTCTACTTGTTTTCCTTCAATACTCCTCATAGTTTAATCTGAGTTAGACTTAAGGCTTTTCTTTCAATTTTTGTTAGTGTTGGGAGTAAGCTGGGAGAAGGTAGTCTACACAGCATATAGCCCTTGGTGCCTTCCTCAGTGAAATATTGTCAGGCATTCATTGGTGTAATACCAGCAAATTCAATTCACTTTTGTTGATTTTTTTTTTTTTTCTGCTGAGTAGCCAGGAACAGAAATACGTAATTTCCAAGTGTGGAAGAATGTTCACAGCAACTGAAAATCTTTAAAAACTATGGCAATAAGTGCTTATGAATGTGTCTGGGGAAGGCATGAGATGTCTGCAGCATGTTGTTTGTGCTCTGTTTCTGTTTAGGGAACTAGAGCCAGCCAGTTATGAAGCAAAAGCAGTAACAGCTCAGGTGATCAGTCTGAAAAATGGATTACAAATAGCGTGAATATATGTTGTTTGACATATTAGTTGCAATACTTTGTCTCTGTTGGTTGTTAGTGGAATAACTCAGTACCAAATTTATTAGCAATATGTTTTGCTTGTGATTAATTTGTGGACAGAAAAATGAGCCACATTAGTTATGTAAATGGTGAATACTTCTAGCAGAGGCATTTTGTCAAACTGCCTCACCATTTTCCAGGTATAATTCAAAGCAGTGTCTGACCAGTGTCTGCATAACTCCCTATGGCAGTAAGGGAACTGATGCCTTCTCATTCTGTAAGCTCACAAGACACCTAGTTCCATAGAAAGATTGTGTCCTTAGTCACCCCTAACGTTTTTATGGTTGCTCTGTTAATCTTTATCATAATCTTGCAGGGTTATGTTCAGTTTCATTTAGAAGTAATACTCAGTTTAGGTTGAGGTTAAAGAGGGGTCATTTAGCACTTAAAATTTGTATTGAATGTGTTCTGATCAGTCATCCTGAAACCATTCCAGGGAGTCACAGCATGCCTGCTGCAGGAAGCATCCTTTAGTACTAAAACTGACACAGCTTGTTTGTCTTTTTTATCCAATTGCAATCCGGTAGGCCCAGGGTGGTGTGGCGTCTAGAAACATTACCCTGGTGAAAACTCCAAGGAGCTGTCCTCTTTGGCATGTGAACTGTACCTTCATTCATTCATGTGCTTTGTGTTTCCCTTGCTGCTGTTGTTGACACTGTAGAGTAGCCAGCTCTGATTTGCCACATGAACTGTGTCACACTTTTGTCCTCATGGTGACTTCCAAGAACAGACTGGAGAGAGGTGAATGGGGGGAGTTAGGTGACTGACAGAGCTCTTAGCATGGTGTCTTCTTGAACCTGACTCTCAGACTGCCAGAGACAACTCTCCAGGTAAAACAGAATTCTGAAAATTTCAGTCTGTGCATACTGCACTCTTCGTGGTGAGTTTTTCTTCAAGCAGCACTTGAACCAGAGCAAGAGCTACATCTGTGCACAAGTGGAAATCAGAACTCTTTAAGCAAGACAGCAGTAGTCTACCAAATTCCCTGATGCTGGGCAAGAACCCTAAAAGTTGCTCTTTTCACTGTAACTGGTGAGCATTGAGAATGTGGATGATTTTTGGTGGATTTTCCTTTCCATTTCTCTACTACGTCTAAAGCTGCCAATGCAGAACAGAACAATTCTTTCCAGCTATTCACACTGGATAAGTGGACAAATCTTGTTATGCACACTTAACTGTGGTTTGTGATTAAGCCAGAAAGCATGTTTTTCCTCTCTAAAACATTCGTTATCAAATGAGATTTAAAATGCAATCCATGTAAAGCAATTCATGTAGCCTAGGAGATTATCCTGGGAAATTTCATCTGATGTTGGAACCCTTTGGGCTTCACAATAGCAGCAGAATTAGCAACTTCACAGTAGTAATAGCCATACCTACATAAAGCAAAGCAGAAAAAATGGTCTGAAGAGGAAGAAAACACTAGATTCAAGTAACATTATTAATCCAGGAATGTTGCATATTTCTTGTGGTAAAATGGCATTCTTAATTTTTTTTTATGGGGAATATTTTCTCAAAGTCACGTTTAAGGCAAGTAACACTTGCAAACAGATACAGCTGGTAGCATAATTTCCTTGTGTATTAGTTATAGTTTCCCTTTTCTCTTAGAAGTTCTGTTTCTGTGTGCCAAAACACTAATGCCAATGGTTTAAAAATAGACTTTTGGACTGGAATAGAAGTAATATTAGGAAAAAGGGTTTGTTTTGCTCTCTGGAATCTACAGGAGAGGTTAGTGGTGTGCTGCAACAAATTCTTTGTATAGTGAGTCTCAAAGAAATGGGCCTTGATTTTGTGTTGTGTGGTGTGGTAGTATCTGTACACTCTGATACACAATCAAAAATAACTGGCCCATTGTAAGTGTATCCTCTGGGCTTTACTGTTTTTATTCCAGATCTGAAGTGGAATAAACAAGGGTCTCAGTTTCTTAGCAGTCTGAATTTGTGAATCTATTGAAAAGTTAGCACAGCATAAGGAAAGAAGCCCTGAGAGCTAAAAATTATGTCCTATTGCACTCTGACTTCTTCCTCATTTTACTCATAGAACACCAGTCCTGAAATTCCAGCATTCTTGAGAAAGATGTAAAGAACTTTAGGATCTTACCCTTTATGGTGGAGCTACATTGTATGAATTGCTCTGGATCCAACACGACTTAATAGAGGGGTTCCTGGAGAGCACTCTGTGATGTATATACAAGGTGGGATGATGTCTGCTCAGCTGAGAAAGCATCGACACTGTGTCAGCAGATGAGCATGGAGACATGACAAAAACAATAGGTGAAACAGCAATGTGTGACTAAGATTGCTGGAGTGAATAGTCTAAATTCAGAGGGGAGGGAGAATTTGGAAAAGGGGTCAAAATCAGTTTCAACTGAACAAGTAAAGGAGCCTTCATAAATATTACATGAAAGAAGAAAATGAAGGGATGTGTAGGTTTTCTTTAACAGAGAGGAGGAATAAATTGGTCTCAGAATTTAGGAGAGTTATATTGCTAGCAAATCTTGGTCCTCCTTTTAAAGAATAGTGGGAATATAATTTGGGCAGCACAGTTTTAGGCACCAAGACTCCATAGGATCAAACCCCATATAGTGCCATTTGCTTTCTTCCCATAGGTGCATCAGCTGAGGCTTCATTTTTCAACACACTGGTTCCCAGTCCTGACAAAGTAGTAGCTGTGTCAGTGCAGGAGTGCTAATCTGTCTGACAGCTCTCATGCAGGACAGTTGGCATCTCTGAATTTTGCATCAGCATGACCTGGAATGAAATACCAAAAATGGGCAAATATCTGACAGCACGGAATTAATTGAGGCTGAGTTTGCAATCTGTTTTCCTTGGAAAAAAAATTAGTTTTTACCAGTGCAAATACAAAATAATTTTTTTAAATAGATAACTAATGAACTTGCATATGGCATCACTGTGAAACTTTTCCATTACAGGGATCATTGTTAATACCAAAGCAGGTCGCTCATTTCCCATCAGCCTCATAGCAATTGAGGAGATGCTTTCTTAGTGTCTCCATGTGATTTCAAAAATAGGTTTACCATTTTGTTCTATTTAAAATGAGAGTTCTCAGGTCCTTGCTATAAGATTTACAGACAATAATTTGTAAGGATGAAATGAAGTGAAAACATATTGAAGTGTCAGAAAAATAGTGCAGAAAAGGGTCCACAGTTTCTTTCCTTGTCCCAGTCATGTTTCTACACTCTTGTTTTAAATGCAAAGCAGTACCTGTTCCATATTTCATGGTGACATTATACTTCTTCTGATGTTTAAAGTATACTGTTTTTACTGTAGGAAAGAAAAAAGAAAATAAAGGAGTAAGAATTATCTGAGTGAAAAATTATCCCAATGCAAAGAAGAGACAGAACTAGAACAGGTAGTCAGGACATGCATGTTGTCCTGGAGATGTGCCCTAAACATGGAGGCTGGATTGGAATCATACACCAGTGAAAGCAAAATGCATAACTAAGAGTACTCAGAAAATCTGTCAGGGAGAAAGATCAAGACTAAAGAGAATTAGAAACCAAACAAATGTAAACACCCCTAGCAAGATTTTATTAATACACTAAAGTAAGAAGGAAAATAAAGGAAAATAGAAGCCTAAGTATGTACTATAAAAGGCTTAAACAGTCTTTCTGTTTTCATGTAAGTCATTCCTACAGATATTGGTTATATATTTAATGAAAATGGGATTAATGAGAAGATAGAAGTGCGGAACAAATGTATGAAATAGTAAAGAATAGTGTGAATCTGCAGGGATGGGACCAAGAAATTCACCCTAAGGCACATAAGAATGGGCCAATTTATAATGAATTCTCAAAGGAACCATGGTATCCACTTATTTAAAGGGACTTGGGTAAATTTGCAGCTGGTCATCTTCACTGGAATTTCCAGGAGTGTTGTGTGCTAAATTACCTCGTCAGTTGTGTAGCTTCAGGATAGTAAGGCAATAAAGTTAAATCCAGGTGAACCTGTGAGTACCATATTACATTAAGTTAATTTATCCTCCACCCCTTTTTTTGCTCTTTGGTTACTGGTCTTGTAGTTTTGTCTCTAAAAAAATATTGAATTATTAAAAGACAGAGGGAAAAAAAAGGCACTGATAAGTAGTCATTTTGGCCAAGGGGTAAAGCTGCCAGAAGAACCCCATGAAAATGCTGTGGGAATTATGTCATTCTGTGCATGTAATAGCTGAGCAAAAATGAGGCTGAGGATCAAACCCCAAATATTTACAATTGAAGGAAAAGGTCAGGATAGTCCAACATAAGTCTGCTTAGGAAGAGTTGCAGTATGATTTTTCAGTGCTGAATGACTAGGTGATAAAATGGTAGATGAAATCCAATGTTGATAAATGCAGAATAATGATACTAGGAAAAAAAACTTCTAAGGCTTATACCATGGTAAGCTTTACCTTAGCTACTCCCATTTAGAAAGACCTTCTTTAAGGTCACTGAGTGTAGTTCACTGCAAATATCATCTCTGTGCTCAGTCACACTGAAAAGGCAAATAGACTCATAAAAATTATTACGGGAAAAAAGGAGAACAAAATAGAAAACATCTTTATGCCATCTATAAATCTAGGCTTTCCCTGCACATTGAATGCACTTTGCAGTTCTGGTCACTCTCTGAAAAATGGCATAAGGAAAGCAAATACAGAGAAGGGCAGCAAAGATGTTGAGAGGTAGGAAATGACTTATTTGCACACCCTTAGGATTTGTAGAAGGAATACAACTGGGGTATACAGAACACAGAAGGCACATAGGACATTTCACTAATTCTCATGGTAGGTGGTGGTGCTGAGCACTGCTGTGTTCAGTTATAGATCCTCTTTCCTTTGGTTGGAACTGAGTATGGATATAGTCTCTGTGAAAGTACATGCCTTGCTCCACCAAATTTCACTCCTTTAAGTGTAATTATATTTTGGTAGGATTTTAAAGAAATATCTGTGATGGTAGTTGTTGAATGTATTTGTTAAAAAAGCTCTGCCCTATGGGAAATTAGCTATTTTAATAGTGCTCTTAGTGTTCCTCAGCTGTGACTCACATGAATCTCAGTGTTTTGGTGAATGTTACGATTTTGGAATATAACCACATCAACCCTTGAAAGGGGACTGCATCCAAGAAGAAGAGAGATTGGCTTATTTGTGAGTTCTATTCTGTCAAATCTCTTTTTTTTTTTTTTTTTTCCAATAAAGCTGAAACATCCTCATTTTTGGTATACATTTGGGACCATAATGATTAGAATAAGATATTTATGTACTATAGGTATAGCAGAAATTGTTTCTTATAGGGGAAATAATTAGCTAAATTAGTATAGGGGTTTTAATGATCTTAATGTATTTTACAATGGTTAAGGGTAATTGTTCTTGCTTTGTTTTCTGGAATAATAGTGACTGACTGCAATTCTATGGTTCACAGTTTAGTCTGCTGTAATGATGCTGCTAGTAAAGTATTTTACTTATCTATGTGAGTGGCACAGCCTTGCCTTGCCAAACTTTCTTGCCTTGCCCCAATTTCTCAGCCTTGCTCACTGAATGTAGCAGTCATCTGAGAACTGCAAGTCTCACAGATCTGTGCATGAGCCTGTGTCAGTGCCTATTACGCCACGCTGCAAAGGTGTCAGCCTTCACCATTATTGCAGAAAAGGCATGGAATGCTTCAACCTTCTGTTTCACTTTGCCCTGAAACAAAGTTCGTGCTAAAATTCTGTAAACTTGATTTGGACAGAACAGCTCCATGCACCAGGCTCCATGTCTTGAATAAGGATAGGAAATGGTGTGGGTTTTTGGCAGAGGCATACCTTTCTTTTCAATCAGTAAGGCCTGCATGCACACAATGAAATATTAGTAATTCTATGATTCATTGATAGTTTGAGTTTACAGCCTCCATTGGCAAAGTTAGGCAGAGAGTCCCTTGGGACTGAGCCATCTCTAAGGCAGGCAGCTGCAATACAGAGTTGTTGGAATTAATCATGAGAGGTTATCCTTGTGCCTCACATGTGTCACAGGAACCTACTGACACTGGAGAGCTGTATGACAGATCTTAGAACAGGCATAATCCCTGTTCACAAAAAGCTATGTCCAGTGATGAAAAATTTGTCAGAAAAAAATTAGGCTTTGTCCCAGACACTGCTTTTAATCAGCTTAATCAGCAGTATGTGATTCTGTGGCACTTCATTTGTTTTAAACCCAAATTAACCTCTGTTACAGAACCTCTGCTTAGTTTCTGTAAATTAACAACAGGATATGACTTCTTGCAGCTGAGGTTACATCAAAAAAAGTACACACCTGCAGAAAATAACAGCCAGCTAAATGGGAAACTTGTTATGCTTCTCTTGCATTTATATTCCTAATTATTTATTTTAAAGACAAAGTAGAGTTATATGTTTTCTCTTACCTTTGGTTGAAGGTTGTGTATTGCTCCTTTTTTTTGTTTGTTTTAATACATTTTTTCTTTTCCTTTCCCTGCTGCTTTTTCCCCTCCCAAGCCACCCACCCTACCCAAGCAATCACTGAAAACCATTGTCCCCTCTCTGCAGTGACTGGGAGGCACTGTAGCTGAAGTCAAAGCCAGGATCTTGTGGAGTTGGGAATATTTCTTCAATACAGTTCCTTCCCAGGGCTGGTGTACTGTTTGCTCTGAGTCATCTGGCAAAAGAAGTGCTGCAGTTCACAGGGAGTTCCTAAACCTGTGGCTCTGAGCTGCACGGGAGTGGGGTTTGGGCATGGTTTAGATGAGACGCTGTGGGGAATATTGTTGTGTTCTCCTATCACCTGTCTCTGTGAGGCAATGTGGTGGCTCCTTACTGGAGTAGTTATTCCTGGTGCTGACTTATTGAGATGGTTGTTCCTGTTATGGCCAGTTCTTGTCATCCTTCTGGCATACTGAGCTGTTCCTGCTTCTCCCAGCATTAAGTTCAGTACACAGGCTGCTCCTAGAATTGGTCCATCTGTTATTTGTACCATGGATGTCAAAAGAAAGAGGCCAGTTATAGAATGGGCAAGTATAAGTCTTGTACATTTGCTGTTTGGAGTAAACTGAGGCAGATCCTGGCAGTTACATGTTAAAGAGTTTTCACTTTGACCTTGTGAAGTAAGTAGGGGACAATGCATTTGAAAGTTAGAAAGCAGACTAGGAGAGAATAGAATATCAGTAGATTTATGGAAGTGTCAGTGAGTGAAAGTGGAAGACAAAGTGCAGTTACAATTGCTGTTCTCATGATGAAAGCTGCTAGGCAGAGCGAGTCTTGTGCTGGCGATCTCAGCATGGTGATGCTGCCAGGACAGAGTTCCTGGCAACACCAGCTTGTAATCTGAAACCCAGAAGCATTGGAAAAGACAATTTACCCATCCTTGTGTGCATTTCAGAGCTGGTTAAGCATGCAGCTGGGTGAATTAATCCTTATGTTGATATTAAGACTTAATGAATCCAACTGTTTCTATTTAATCAGTTATAATGGAGGTTTCTTAACATACTTGTATTGCAACAGGTTTCCAGCTTTGTCTCGTGAATCTGTGGCTCCACAGTGAAACAAAAACTAGTTTACAGCACAGCAGTCACTCCTGAACTATGCTTGAAGTCACATTGTGAGAGTGAAGAACTCATCAGCTGTAATTCCAAAGAAGAATTGTAGTGATATTACAGACAGTATCACTGCGAGTGAATAACAATCTTGAACGCAAAACCCCCCAAATCTTTGGTTTTATATCATTATGAAATCTTTAAAGATTGAAGCAGTTACCTATTTAAAATGTTTTCTGTGATTGTATCAGTAAATGGAAGAAATCCTGAGTCTGCTGTGGACCACTGGAATTTACCAGCATATATATCTTAGGTAAATGTTTGAGGAGTAGCTCTTCAGCTTGTGTGAAATGTCAAAGTATTAAAGGCAGCTTCCTTTATCTGCATGTCTCTCAAGAGACTCTTCAATCTCTAGCTGTGAAAAATAAAAAATAAAAAAACCAACAAGCTGGGAGAAAGGAAGATGTGATTGGAGAAAGGAAGAGGTTGTGATTGCTTCCCAACTTTGTGGGGGACTTGTATGTTCCACCAGTGATATGAGGTAGCAAATGCATTTAGATGTCACTGTGTACTATACTCCTTTTGCCCTGAAGTAAATAGCAGACGTGGTAGAGAGCCAGGAACTTGTATATTGTTACTGTTCATGCCATAGTTTTGAACTCTGGTCTTTGCTTGAGCCACAGGACTCTCCTACTTCCCACGTGATGAACCTGGTCAGTGAGGTTACACAGAAACTCACAGGCCCAGCTCCAGAAACACAGGATGCAGGGTACAGTGGTGCTCTGAGATCTTTTCATAGGAGGCAGATTTTAGCCAGAAGAACACTCAAGGGAAAGCTAGCAGTGAGGGAATGTTTGTCCATTTGGTTGAAGGAGAAACGAAAGGAAGGATGGAGACAAGACAGCTTTGCAATTGCCCTTTCAACTGAGAGTTCATTAATGATTCAGGTCTCATCTCTTCTGTACTGCCAGAAAGGGATTAAAAGAAAGGTGGGTGGAGAGAGAGGAGGAAAGCATAATGAGTAGATTTTAAGCAGGCCAGCTTCAAACTTGTAACAGGAAGCACCTATAAGTACATGTATGGAAGTGTTAATTTATAATATTGACAGACTGCATCTTTTCTGCTGAGTTTTGCTACTGAAGTAAGACGTTACACTGAAGTCATTTCATAGCACCTCAGTAACAGCATATAATGCAATATCTGAGCCTCCATGTCAAGTGTGTTATCAAAGGCTTCAGAACAGTGGTGCAAAATTCAAGACAGAAGCACATCCAGAGCTCCTTCAGTCACACCAAAACTCCCCTGTAGTAAGCAGGTGCCACAGGGGGTGAAGAGAGTGCCCAAGGCTGCGCCAGTTTGTTCCTTTCTGTAAACACTGGGGTTGTGCAGGATAAGCAGGAACTGGTCATGAACCTCCATCCAGTGGCATTTGTCCTGAGTTACTGGAGGGAATCAGAATGGTAACAATTCACTTTGAGTAGAAACTGAGGGATTTAGGTTGCTGTTGGCTCCTGCCAGCAGCTGCCGAGTGTGATTTGGAACCATTTTATGAGATGATGCTGGGAGGTTTTCATAGAGGTGTTGGTACAACTGAACCAGCAGGTGCTGAGATTTGTAGGATTTGTCACACATTAGTCACTAACGGACAATTGCAATCAAACAAGTCAGGTGTTCCTGAAGAAATGTGGGGCTCCACTCAGAGAGCTGAAGCAAGTTAAAAACCACGGGAACTCAACATTCTTCAGTGGGATGCCAAATCTAAAAGTGTAAGATTAGATCATTAGATTTGGACAGTGGTTTATGATATAATAAAAACACTAATGTCCTCTAGTGCAGCAGCAGCAGTAGCTGTTGGAGAGACCCTATGTCTTGTGTGATGCAGCACATAAAAGACAGGGTGAGTTGCACGGTGTAGCAGATGAGGAGTTCACGACAGTCGGGGTTGTGGGCTTTGCAATGTACTGCTGGAAGGGCCAAGTAGATTCCCTGCATGGAAGAGAGGAGATACAATGTGCTTGGCTAGTTAGTGACTGAATATTCAGTGATATTTTTGTTGTTCTTAATCATTCATTTGCTTCATGTCAATGTCAACCCTGTCAGCTGCTGTAAAAATATTTTTAACTGGAGAGCTGAATACCAGTGAGGTAGTGTCTGTGCTTCTGATATGATAAACTGCTAGTATTGATAATCTTTGGCTGTTTTAACATCCTTTCTATCATAAATTAACAGGGGAGGGGCATTGTTCTGTATCAGAATAATTCCAGTAAAAAGTTTTAAGTACTTTTCTTAATTGAGATCGAGATATCATTAAATGAGGATAATTAAACAGTTGTCTGCAAGCCCAAATTCAGGTCTGTTTGGTAGTAAATTAAAATGAATGGGGTTGTCTTGATCCAGTTTTCTTTTGTAGTTATATGGTTGTTTTGATCTGATTCTCTTTTGTAACTATTAAAAGACAGTTTTTTACTGGCTATATATCCAAGGGAGATATGCAGAGTATGTTCAGAACAGAAAGATGCATTGTTAAGACACTTGAGCAATGCTTCCCTATCTCTTCATACTGACTGTAGTCCTGTGAAGTGCTGAGAGACTGTTAAGGCTGAACTGGAGTCAAAGGAAGTAAGTATGCTTGGATAGTTAATGTGCTTACTGTGTTCATTAATGACAGATAAGATAGTCAAGAATGAAAAATCTTTCTCTGTGTTCTTTCCCTCTAGGAAAGAAGATGGAAAGGAAGTGCTAAGTTTATATGGAGAGGTTATAAGTAGAAACAGGGGGAAATGAATTATGAAGAAATGATTTATTTTTGCTCTAAACTTTTTCCTAAATGTTTTTCTATTTAATATCTTCAAATTCTATGAATACAAACTTTCTTTAGACTCTACAAAATATTTTGACATTTTTCATTTTTACTTTCTGCACAGTTTACAAACACTTTAAAGCTATCTGTGGGGTTTTTTTGTTTGGTTGGTTAGTTTGTTTTTTTTGTTTTTTTTTTTTTTTTGTTTAATCATCGATGTGAAGGCTGATTTTTCTTCCCCTGGAAGGTATGAGGAGAACAATTTCCATCAAAGGCACAGTCTGTCTGCTATAAGGCAGAGAAATAAAATATCTGCAAGCTATCTCACTTCTTAATAATCATTCAGAAAGACAGGGCTGAGATTTTAAGGCCAAGGGTGAACATTTGGAGAAACTTCAGCAGAGTAAAACTATAAACACCTGATTGGAATTACTGTATGAACAATTCAGTAGCAGAATTTTCCATGACATTCTCTGGGCAGAGGCTATGCCTTAATTTTTTTTTAATGTGCCTAGAACATTTGACTTGTATATTTGTGAGCTGGATCTTTAATCTCCTGTGAGGGAAAGTTAAGTTATTTACCTCCTGACAGAGAGATTCCTAAAATCTTATTAACTAGGTGACAAAATTTTTCTTTCAGTGCAGATCAGTCCCATACAAAGGAGGATGACCATCTAAGTCTTCTGTCTAGTGTGCACTGTGATTAAATAGATGAGATGTGGTTCAGGGAATTGTGAGCTTTAACTTGATTTTACTTCTCTGATATGACAAGCCACTTGGCAAGTCTGTTAATCTGGGTTTTTTTTAACCTCACTAGAGAAGTAGGATTGATGCTTCTGCTGCTATCTGCATCCTAGGGAAACAGCCCAATGTGTAGATAGGTATCTGTGGCAGGTTTGGACCACAGGCACATGTTCTGTGTGGCTCATCCCTGAGGTCATCTTGATGTATTTGGGCCAGCTATATGCAAACAGAATTTCCTTTGAGGACTATTTTACATATATTTTCTCTTCACATAACACTAATTGACTGATGGTAATTTCCTTTGTCCTTGCCATCTTTGCTAGTTCTTTTCCAGCAGGACTCTGAAACCATGGCCTAGCTTAAAGAGCTGGTGGTTGAATCTACTTACTGTTCAAAACAGCATGTCAAGTCAAAGTCAAAGGGAGAGTCTTCTGGATTAAATCATGGGGGGGAACTCTGCAGTCTGCCAGGGAGAATGTCTGATGAGTACAGTGTGATTCTGATGTCTTTCCAATGGTGTGATGTTATCCTGCCTGACATTATCCTGTTAGGTACGTGATGTGAAATGGCATAATGTTGCATGTGATAAAACCATGTTGGGTTAAAAGCTAGAACAGTAATGACAAAGCCAAACAGGCTAACAATAACTTTCTTGTAAGCCAACAAATAAAATAACAGTTTTCTAAACTAACTATGGATCTCCCCATTCAGCTGAAGTTAATGTAATTTCATGCAGGCTTAGCTTTTTACCGTTCCATGTACCTTCATGCCCACACACAGTTTATTTCTGGTTCTGCCTATGAATTCTTAATGTTTAAGTTTTAATAGGAAATGCACTGGCTGAGTCAATTAGTGCTGCAGCAACTACTTGTTTTAGCCCAACTGTAGCTGTTATAAAGGAAAATGTCGTAACCTTCACAGCTGTCTCCTATATCAGTCATGAATAAAACAGAAGTGAGAGTTCATCTCGTTTGCCAACCCTTCTGTGTCTTAGCAAAACACACTTGAGTTTGATATTACTTCTTAAAAAAAATTAAAATTATTTTGCCATCCAGCCCTTCTCCAGGCTATTGCAGCAATCAGCCTGTCTAGACCCTGTCTCACAAATTGAGCAGTTCTGTGAGTTGGACTTGTACAAAACTATCAGTATTAGGGGGAGAGGGAGCTTGGCTTGTGCTTTTGTAGTACAGGTGAATGTCCCAAGGATTTTCCCATATATAATCTGCCATATTCCACCTATTGGCAGCTTTCAGGATGAACTCCTTAGGAACTGATTTTTCATCTGCTCATAGCACAAGCAGAGCACTTCTTTTTTTTAAACAGTGTGTGTATTTTACTGAGTTGTTTCTCTGTTTATCATTTGCAGGTGTCATGTAATTAAAGTTTAGTCTAGCCTAAGGTTTTTTTAATGGCACTTTAACCATTCAGACTATCTCAGGGTACTTCATTGGATTGTAGAATGATTATATAGACAATTAACTTGGTCATTATGCCCTCAGCAATAGTTCACACACAGCTTTGTACATTACGACCTGAATTTTATAGATGAATCTAATGTTAATCTAGACATCAGGGTCATTCACTCCTCTTTTAGAAGAAGCCCTGTGGGACATTTAAACTTGTACTTAGAGGCCAACAAAGGGTCTGGCTTTATGATTGCTATTAACAGAGAACAGCAGTTGGACTTTCCTAGATGTTAAATGCTGCAGTGTCAACAGCTGGTTATAAAAATGTTGTCCTGATCCCCTTTAAAGCCCATGACCTCCTTCCCCAAAAGGAAGAAAGTCAATCAGTGGGCAGGACTGTGACAATAGTGTGTTACGTTGTAATTGCTTGGAATTGTGCAGTTGGCTCTCTTGGATAGCAGCATATAGCTCCAGATGTCCTGAAAGTCCTTTGCTGTTCTTTGATGATGAGTATTCATCTGTGATGCTGTGAGTTTTAGGCCCAGAATTTTGGCCAATAAATTATGCCCATCAGTCACACATGGTGGATAATGAAGCATTCCCATAAAAAGCCTTCTATGACAGGAACTCTCAGCAGAAGACAGTCTTGAATTACAAGTAAATGTAAGGAGCTTGTTTGTGTGCTTGACTTTCTGTTTCAAAAATTGCATAACCATGGCAGGTGCTTTTCACTTACTGAAGAACCCAGAGTAAGGCAATGTGCCAGATCATACTTGCTCTGAGAGCAGGATGCTGATGTCCTGAGTGACAGAGTGTGCAACTTATCCTCTTACTGTAAGAACAGAACTGCTCTGTGGCTAGTGGGCTTATGGCACTTATTTGGTGTAAGGTAGAGGCTAATGAAGTCTACACACTTGGGTGACCCTGGACCAACTACACTGAGGGTAGAGAACATCATCTGTAGGACATTAGTCCCAGCCAAAATTAATAAAACACTTCCACATATGAGAGTTGTCCTTTGCTCATCTTCTCCAGGACATCAAAGGGAGCACCAGGAGAGGAACAAAATAAGTATTTTCTGAAGCTTGCCTTCCTGGAAGGAATGTAGGTTTCTGCTCATTGGTCAGGAGGCATAAAGGATTTAATTGTGAAATATATTTCAAGAACAAACAGCTCTAGAGAAGGGAAAAAAAGGTAAAAATCAAAGTGTGGATGTTTGTCCAAGAAAAGGTAGGCTCCGTTTTCTTGGAAGCAAGTAGAGGTGGGGAGAGAACACCTTCATTTTTAGGGAAGGTGTGTAAAAGTCATTGCAGCTGTGCAAGTTAAAAGGGAATTTACAGCTGTTGTAAACACCCACTGGGCCCAGCTAAGATGATTTTCTACTGCATGCTTATAAACAGTTTGAAGACTTAATAGTATTTCTGGCTGTGGCTTTGCACCAGCAGGAACCACAGGATCAAATGTATCTGCTGTAATTTGTGACTTGTCCAAAAAATTATAATTTCCCTACAAGTCATGTACAATTTCATGGCATTCATTCATGCTTTGTGGCACCTCATCTGTTTTGTGGCTTGTCTCAGATGTACCTAGGGAGGTTTTTTCACATTCCTTTGTAAATGAACCAGTTCTGCAAAACACAGCTCATTGACACAGTCCCTTCCAAAGAGAGTTTAGTTTGGGCCTGTCAATTGGAAGGTGATTGCTTGGATGGTCTCTGTGATCTGGACATAACTTGGAAGTGCCTGATGAAAACCAGTGTAATTTAGAAGAGCTGGCATCTAAGAAATGCTTTCATAAGACAGGATTTTTTGACAGCAACATTAGGCAATAAGGCTTCTCCAAATGCATGGATGTGGTACCTGTCTGAGAAATACCAGTGTGGCAGCTCTTGGTAAAGCTGTGTGTCACTAGGTGCTCTAACACATTAATCGGATCTTATTTAAACATTGAGACCTCAAAAGGGGAAAAAACAACCCACACCCCTCTGGCTTATAGTACATATTCTCATAGGCAAAAATGGATTTGTTTTCAAACACTGTCAGAAATCAGGATACTGCTATCAACCTCCAGCTAGCACCAGATCATTTAACTCTCTGGAATTTTTTTGGTATTTTTTTTCAGACATTTTCTTATGTTAAAATGTTCTGTCAGGAACTCCTCTGGCATCATGATTTTTGAAGAGATGTTATCCCCATGCTTGTTTTTAATAGCCATTTGGCACCTGACAGCACATGCTTTCTCATATATTCTTCCATTCTGTATGCATTATGGTTTGTTTACTTTGCTCTTTATAGAAGGGTCTCCCACAAGGCTATGGGCACTGGTAATGATTTTTAAAGAACAGAAATATCCTTACAGAAATTTTATAAATGGAAAGTAATACAGATAATAAACAAATGTAATGAGAGAGCTAATATATATTAGAAATTGGCTTTTCATGTCCACATCACTCAGAGAAATCTGTCAGTCCATAGCTGAACTGTTATGGGTCTCTCTCAAGGAATATAAGCTTATATCTTCCAAATATGATTATTTCCCCTGTCAAAAGAAAATAGCAGTAGACCTGCATTTCTCAGGAAATCTAAGTAGTTTTAATATGGAAAACATGGAAATTTCTGTAATTTACATGCAACCATTGTTCTTGTAAGTGCTTTCCATAAAGGACCCCATAATCTATAATGCTTTAAAAGATAATAGAGGGGGAATTCATATGTTTGTTGGGATGAGATGAAACCAGTCATAAAGACTCTTTTTAAAAATGTTGTAGCTGTTGTATATGAAGTATAGGTATAATGATTGCAGAGAAATATTACACTGAAATGCTTTTCTGATTCCAGCATAATAATATCAATTTAGTGCTTAGCTTGCCCTAAAACACTGGTAGTATTTAAATTCAAGACCAATTGCTCACCTGGCCCCAGATGACAGAAGTCATCCCTCCACAGTTATGCAGGCAGTGTGCTGCAAGGTTTAGCAAAGCAAATGCCTCCTTCATTGAGGCTCACCTTTCAAAACTTTTGCCATGTACCTCTCCATAAAGAAAATGAGCAGGCAAAGAGCTTCAAAGACCTCTTGCTTCTTCCAGACTTTCTCCCGTGGCTGGTTCATAGGGTTCTCAAAGCCAGAAGTGCTGGGGCATGCTTTTATACCTAGAACAAGGATTTTTTTTGTACTGTCTTCTCAGAACACAGCTGTCTCCTATGTAGCTCTTAAATTCTTCATCTGCAGCGCCTGTATTTGTGTGAGTAGACAATGTGCTTGCAGTGCAAATGGAGGACTGGACACACATCTGTTTGACTTTTCATAATTGCTTACATTTCCAAATATGTTAGTTCTAAAGTATTCAATCAGTACCCAAATCTCAAACTAGGCATTCAAAAACCTAATTATACTGTATAGCAAAACATTTAGATTAGAGACAAATGCCTCATATTAGACACCTAATCTTGACTGTGCTTCTTTTCTTGATCCAAGAGGGCAACCGAACTGTGTGAGGCATTGTACACTTCAGCTCAGGTGTCCAGGCATTATCTCTGGACAGAGACTTCTCTCTTTCCAAACTAAACAAAATGCTAATGGCAACTGACGGGTAACAATGGACCAATCTGTGCTTAAGGTAGGTCTTTGCCATCATAAAGCTTTAGGCCTACAGCTCTTCTGTGTTAAAGATGGCTCAAGAACATAAGATGAAATCTTTGATCTGGAATAAATGGAAGTTTGTCCCAATGAATTCACAAGTGTGATATATAACAGCTTCCTGAGCTCTTCAGCACTTTTACATCCTGTCAGTATTCAAATAGAGAGACAAAATTATTTTAGCTGCAGATTGCATCTCCATTCAGCTGTGTGCATTAGGCAGTTGGGTTTTCAAGTTATCACTGTGAATTTGCCTGAGCTATTATGTGTGAAAATGTGGACTGATGCTTGTAAAAAGTTTCAGTACTTTAGGTACTTTGTGTTTATGCTGAGGTAAAGCATGAGCAATAAGCTGTCTCTTTACAAGATAATTAAGTGGTTTTTTAAATTTTATAATTAAATTTTAATTGCAACCATAGGAGCCTGCATGAAGCAAACCACAACTTTTGTACATTAGATCAGATTTTCCTGTTTCATTGATGCTGACTGAGATCAGATGTCATGATTTAGGGGGAACACTATTTGGATAGGATACCCATAGTTTTCATTACCAATATCTGTTAGAAAACTCCTGATCAAAGCTTAGTATGAATTGCGATTGGGCCTCTATCTGTGGATATATATATATATATGAGTTGGGCAAACTACCAAATGCAGTTAATAATCAGCTCCAGGAAGTTCCTGATACAGAGGAGCACATAACTAGGGGCAAACGACCAACACTCCCCCACTCCCAAACAGATTTATGTTGTTTCTGACTTTTATCATATGCATTCCGATAATAAATCTTTTTTTCTTTTTCCATGTGAAACACAATTTTAACTTCAAAGCAGACAGCACCTCCCTGATCACGGAGCAGTGGTCAATTCAGAAGGCACTTTGCTACATTGCATGTAGCCATATTTTACTGGACAGAATAACTACAGCCTAAAATCTACAGCTTTTCTAAAACCAGAAATGTCATTAAACCCTGTTAATGAAAAGAAAATTTGAGGTAATTAACAATTTAGAACTTGTTTGTGTGTTTTGTTTTGTTCTTTGGGTGCTCAGTATATGCTCTCCATAATATGCTCAGTATATGCTCTCCAAAACAACAGTCAATAGAAAGGACCAAATGTGCTGATAAGCTCTATTGAAGTCAATCTGAATGTGTTCATTTTGCAAGAGTGTTTCAAAGAGACTACTTTGGTCTCACAAAAGGAAATTTTTCCCTTTTGTATGTATAACCAGAACATACAACAAACCCTAAAGAAAATAGATGGCAGATTTGAATCAAAACAGTAAGAACGGGGGGGGGGGGGGGATTTCTTAAAAATAAATATTTGCTCTGGTCCGTAAAGCAAGGAGGATTCCAAATTTTTTTTTGGTTTTCTGCCTCTCCTAATCTTGTTAGAACGTCCTGGAGTGTTTGTATCGTGACAGACCTCTGATGTGGCCAGTGCTGCAGAGTCTAGTGATGAATGGACCCTGTCATTTTACCTAGCTGTATTTTGAGCAATATTTAGCTGAGTCTTATAGAAATAACTTAAAATGATTATTTGGGGTTCAAGGTGACATTCTGCTTTGTGGTGTCTTTTCCCTGCTTCGAGCCAGTTTAACTGGTTGGGAGTGTTAGGGGCAAAGTATAAAAACTAATTCAGGCTGCTGTCTCACCTTTTGTTCATTTGAGGGAGCACTGGCTTCCTGGAGCTTTCTCTTTCCCTTTTGCCTGGATTCACCACTTCGAGGGAACCTGTAAGCATTTGTTTCCACATGTCTCCATCACAGCAGAGCTTGGGAACTTTGCCTTGTTGCATACTTGAATGCCATGTAGAAAGTGCTGGTATCCGTGCATGTTTATGGTGTTTGTGCTGCAGGCGAATCACACATTCTGGAAAGCCATGGCTAGATGTGGTTATTTCAAAGGAGCCCTTTCACATTACTCCTCGGTTTCTTTCTCTTCTGTCTCCCTTCTTTAGAGGCTGCTTTTGCCAAGTGTGGCAGTAAGAATGAAGTTCTTCAAGCATGTGCAGAGAGCTTGAACAGCCTCATTAGAGGCTTATTAGAGCCTGCTTATTCTGCATCAGAGGCTTCAAATTTGGCTGTGGGTTCTAGCCAGGCTGGCACAGAGTTCATGTTATCTTTCAAAATCTGCTGAGGGTCTTGATGGAGAGATAATTTTGTCAGTAAAAAAACACGTTCTCCTGGCATCCAGGGCTTGCTCTGTGTATTGATATATTTTTTTTTTCCAATTAGGATGTCTTCTAATGAAACGAACAAGATTCTGCTCTTGTGCTTATTCCTTTCTACCATCCCCCTGGTACCACATATAGTATCCTTCCACATAATATCATTAACTTGAATAGTGCAGTTCAGTTTATAAAGATACTTTCTAGCAACCTAGGTGTCTATTATCACACACAAAAATAAAATAAAAACAAAGCAAACCCTCTCCAACACAATCAGGATTTATGCATCAGCCACATTTTTAGTTTAGTTGTGGATATTTGACTAATTCAGATCTCTGTCAAAGTGAAGAACTGTTTTCTTTAGCTCTGTCTTGGAGTTCCTCCCCACTGAATGTGTGAACCTGGTACCATACAGAAAGGCATGTGCTCCTTTCTGCTGCTTTTATTTGGGATCTAAGGTAGGTTTCCTTTCTTATTGATGAACCTAAGCCTAATATCTGCATCTTTTAGCCTTAAAAGCCTTTCATGCTTCCTCAATTTTCTTGTATTCAGAGTGATAGCTGAAAACTGATTCTTATCAAACTCTTGTTTACATGGAAGGTTTCACTACACTTTTTAAATGAAGGACTTAATAAATGATTAAAAGGCTCTCTAAGAAGTGATTAGTCAGATGTAATAGGTTTTCCAATGCATCAATACCATGACTCTCATCAGGAGTCTTGCTGGATGTTCTGAACTGCTCCTAGAGGAGTCAGCCTCTCCTGCTGGGGGTAGCACCATGCTAAGAGGAGCCCAGGTGGCTACGGCAGATGCCTCATAGCTGACTCAGGCTTCTCCACTCCTGGCCTGTCTTGGAGCAAAATATTTCTGTGATCCTACCTGAAAAATCAGGGGATTTTTCTTGTGTGTTCTAATATAAGCTGAACTCCTGGCTTTATATTTTCGTGTTGTTTAAGCTGGACAGCTCAACAAATTCAAACAAAATAATTTGGAAATTATGTATAACAGTTTGTTTGTGGATTTTCATTCTATTTTGAAACTCAAACACATTTCAAAATGTTAGAATTTTCTGGGGAACTGGAGGTCTGGATTTTGATTAGCTCTAATGCAGAGAGCATCTGTGGCTCGGTGTGTTCTGCGAGTGCTGCAGGATTATTCCTAGAGACAGCTCTGTACCCCAGTTGTAACATTGATAGCTCTGCTCAGTGCTCAGGCAGCTTCTGTCTTTTAAATGCTGCCAGGCTGTTTTCAGCTCAAGTAATCACATACAGAAGTTCATCATCATTTTTAATAAAGGGAATGGCAGTTTGACAAGCTAAAAAATGATTCATTTACAGTTTCCCTCAGCAGCTTCCTAGTATCATTAGCAAAGGAGATAGGAAAGAAAAGCCTTTTTTTTTTTAATGGGATTACAGATTCTCCTGAGCATCTGGGATTACATTTGCAAAAAGAAACACCACAAGGAACTTAAATTGTGAATTCTGCTTTTATTATTTTTTCCAGAGGAAAAAGCCTCTTGCAATAGTCTGTGCTCTATATTACGTGTATGAAAAATCAGCCAACGGGCAGTAAGCAATGCAAAAAGCTGATCTCTAGACTGATCTTTTGGCCCTCATGCTGTAGTGTGCCTCTTGTTCCCTGAGGTGGGCAGGCTCTCTGACACAGGTAGTGTGGGACAGGGATGTGGAGGGGTGTGGCAGTAGTCTATCCAAATGAAAAACAAACACCTTGGAAGGGGATGTGTCTTTTATCCTTGTCCTGACATGTAGCATTTCTCCCATGTGGTCCCCAGTGTTGAATTGATGATGTAATCTGCTGCTTTTCTTGGAATCACTTCTGTTTAGATGGAAAACTGTAATTAATCACCATGGATGGTGCTGGCCTGCTGCAATTCAACTTTTCATCTTTGCTGTGTTAGAAGACATTAGTTAAAGAATTTATAATTTAGTACAAAACATAGGCTTCCTCACCATGGCCTCTCAATGGCCCTGCTTGTGTTTAGAGTGCTGAATATTAACAGAGCCAAAGACACCAAGCATTTGCTTTACTGTTTGTTTCTTTGTACTGAAAGAAGGGAAAGTCAGTTGGGTCAGACCTGCTCAATGCACAGTGGAAAAAGCCTGTGGTGGAAGGATTATGAGCTGAACAGAAAACCTTTTCTTATTCCCAAGGATCCCAGAAATAAGTGACACACTCCTTTTGAGAGGGGAGGAGATTTGAAATATTGCAGTCATTTAAAAAACAATGGGGGAACTATATTTTGGTAACTATGGTTACCAGCTGTTAGTTTTGTTTGTTTTAGTTTAGTTTGGTAGCTATGTGTCACCATTCTATGCTTGAGATGTAATCAGTAAGCCGACCCTGGAAGCAGTGACCAGCAAGACTGAATAAACGAGCTCATTTAAAAGCTCTACACTATGCTGTGAATTGAAAACATGTTCAGCTGCCTGTTTGCTCTGGATCCTGACTGGCTTGCTTATAATACCAGAATCATAAGCCTGTTTTGTTTTGATTCTGCAGAGGGTGGAAAAGAAGAGACAACAGGAGGAGGCAGGGAACTGTTTGTTATTTATGACCATATGTCATTGTACTAGCTATGCAGAAACCAGAACAGTGACTTTAGAAAGAAACTCACTGAAAAGATTTGAAAAGGATTTAATTAATTCCTCCCTCCCTCTCTTTTATCTCTGTCTGGAAAGAGCTGGCCTTTTGTATGGTTCTGTGCAGGATCAGGTGCCAAACTCTGGTAATTAAATTTGGGAGTGAGGACGATGTGGTAAGACAAAAAGCCATTTTTCTTGGCACACACCTCTGTTACAGTATTACAAAAATAATTTGCTCACATTTTTTTCCAATTTTTCAAAGCTTGAAAATCCCCTTAAAACCACCTCCTCACAAGGGGGGAAAAAAGAAAAGGCAAAATTTCACACATTAGTTATCTCCTTCAAACTTGCACATAATTTCAGAGCTGTTCTCATTACAGCCAGTTTTAAGATGACCTGGCTTCAATAATGTGTACATCTAGAGATTCTGAATGGAGGTTGTTGCTAATATGAGTTGCTCATATCTGTAACTGGCACACCCCTGCTGTGCAGGGTGTTCCATAGATGCAGAGAAAATTGTCACTGAAAAGGTAAGCTCAAAAAAGTGGTGTTACATAATCAATATAAAATAAGTGAGGAGAATTTGTGCCACTGTATGTCAAGAATCTGAAAGAAACAAAGATTTTGTTCCTGAAGAGAAATTCAGGCTGAAATTATACAGGATAAATCAAACAATTGCAGACACACTTATCTGCACTCCACCACAATTTCTCTGAAAGTGTCTGTAATGTGTTTTAATTTTGATAGGATTTGTGGACAGTCTAAACAATGATCACCATCATTGATCTTCAAGGGGGAAGGAAAAAGAGCCTATATATATAAAGCATTAATAGTATACAAATACATCCTTTACACTGTGTCCCAGCACAGGCAACTTTGCTGTGTTTTGTCTGTGGGAACCACTCCAAACTCTTAGTGTCAGTCTGACTAAATGCCTTTTGCTACATAATAGAGCTAAAGAAAGCCAGATGAAGCTATTCTATTAAGACTTTCTTATTCTAGTAAGTAAGTGTGCTGAGTATGTGAAAGCGTAGAAGCAGCAGTTTGGTCTCCCAGCCCACTGATTTACAGTCCATCATGTGGGGATTGTAATGTAATAACATTATAGGTAGGCAGGGGATTTGTCCTCCATAGGCAGGGTGGCTGCTGTTTGCACAGTTTATGCAAAACCCCAAATTTATTTAAAGGAAGAAGGATATCCTTGGTTACATAGTGAGGGTAAGTCTAGACATTGTTGAGGTGAAAGTATTAACACAAATAGCTTAAATACCTCCAAATATTTTTGTCATGTTCTGTGCCCTTTCCTAAAATATAGTTTACAAGGAGGGTTCTTCAGATGCTAAATAGATTGTAATACTTAAATTCGCATTCATATGAAATTTGTCACAGCTTCGACAACATAATGAGCTATTCAGAAAGCACAATCAAGTCATGTTTACTGTGCTTTTATTGGCATTCTGCTGTGAGTTAGAGGTACTTGACAGCTTTTCTCTCCTCCTAGTTGTCCTTTTTCCTGTTTAATAAACACTGATTTGTGTCTCCAGCCTGCAGAACTTAGTGTACTGTTGCTACTACTGTGACAGCATCATTTTGCTTTATCTTGATGAGAAAGTGTCCTTTGCAAGCAATCCCAGGAATGCTCACAAAGACAGATGGGACACAATGGCTGCAGAGGTGGAGGGCAGAGCTCCTGAGTGCTCAGCCCCTTGCTGGTGCTGATTCACTCTAGGACTACTCTGTGCTTGGCTGCTTGTGAAGGGCAAGTGCTATAATACAATGTATTAAGCTTATAAGTGGCTTTGCAGGATTGAAGTATTTATTTAGTCATGTAGCAGCAGAGCCAAAATGTCACCCTGCCTTCCTCCTGCAGATGGGTGTGTATCTGTAGAAGCTTCTGGTGCAAGAATGTTGAGGTCCTCACTGAGATGGTATGGGTGAAGTTTTTATAGTTGGACTCTAGAGAAACAGCAAATATGTCTCCAGGCTTCTGGAAATGAACCTTCTTAGCATCTGACATAAAATGAAAGCTCCAAGGAGATTTAGGTGACAATAAAGTTGTGATAGAGGTATTAAAATGTCCTCAGAGGCAAAATCCCACACATGTATTTAATAGCTTTTGTCAACAGAACACACTGCTCTGTGTCAGCACCTTCCCACCACCTCATCATAACAGGTGTATCAGGATTTTGACCCATTCTGGTCAAAAAGCCAAAGGAAATGGCCTGAGAAAAGGGTGTTTCCAGAAGATATTTTCAATGAATTTCTGTCTACATTTCCTTATTTATAGCACTCCCTGACTTCTTTAAATGGGAAGGTTTAACTTTGTAACGAGGGATACATAAGTACTTTTTCATCTGTCTCACCTTGTCTGACTGTCTCAAAGGTGTAGACTACCTTGGACTGGTGCCTAAAAGGAATCATAAGTAACACAACAAAGTCACAGGAACAGTGGACTGACACACGCGTGTTGGTCACAGGCAGATGGTGTCTCCTGGGAACACGGGTATCCTTTTCATAATGTACTTTACTGCTGCCATAGGCACAAGGCTGCTCCCAGAGTTTGTCTATATTTCTCTGCCCAAGCAGACAGTGGGAGTGCTGGAATACCAAAGAGCTTGATAAGTCAAAGAACCTAGATCTATATCAATGTAAGAAGAGTTTCTCAAATCATGGTCTAAAACAAGTGAAAACAAAACCATGCTCAAAACCCTACAGGCCATTAAGCATAATAGGAGAGCAGTTCATTAAGGAACAGTTCATCCAGCAAACATATGCACTGTGTGCACTTGACAGTAAATGAGAGAGGTATTGCTTCCCTTCATGCTATACCCCTCTGCCTTACTTTTTGAAGCACAGGACCCGTGAAGAATGCAATTGGTTTAGCAAGAAATAGTTCTGATTCAAGGCAAATAAAAAACCCAGCAGATTCTCCATCGTGTGTGGTAAAGCTGGATGGAATACCATGGGTGATGCATTCCTGCTTTCTCTGCCTCCTAAATCTACCAAGCGAAGCATTCTTTTTGAGATAAGCCAGTGATTTGTACAGAAGCCCAAACACATGGGAACACGCTGTCCTGCAGAGTGACAGGCGGGTGGTGAAATCCCCAGAACATGACTTTGCAGGGAATGGTTACTTGGTGCAATCTGACAACTTCATCAAACAGCAATTTCAAATATCACCAGAGGAGATGATGTCCTTTACCTCCTCTACATGGCAAAAAAACATAAGAGAAGCTTTACTTGCTTTCTACAGTGACATCTTAGTAGTTGTAAATATGAAATTTCCAAAGTCTGTAATTCACAGTCTTAAAAGCACTCTTCGTGCTCTGTGTTGTCAACTCTAGACAGAGAGGTGTGACGTGCCAAAAGCAGCTGACTATCAAATGGTGGTCAAAAGACTTGAGAGCACGAAATAGCTTTAAAGTGCCTCAGAGAAGGCCAGGAGTCAGTTAGTTTCAGTCTTCAGTTGTCATCAGTTGATGTACTCTACACAATTACTGTGTCCATCACTTGCAGTTACAGTCATACCAGTTTCTGAATATGCCATATTAGTTTATTTCAGATTCTCTTCTTTCCAAAGAAACCTTCTGCTATCCAGACTTCTCTGGATTCTCTTCTAAACTTAGGTGAAAAGCAGGGTGCTGCTTTCTGGAAGACATCTTGAAGATACCAGGATGCATTTGTCTGTAAGGCAACTGAAAGAGTTTCTCCTCTGAGCTGTGTCTGCTGGATGTTCCTGGTGCTGCAGAAAGCACCACTGAGCAGGACATGTGCCTGCTGTCACACTGCAGTTCACTGTCCAGCAAGTGTACAGCTGCACCTTTGGGGTCTGAGTGGACATAATATGTTCTGTTCATCTGAGAGGAACAACCAAAAAAAGAACAACTGCTGCCACTTAGTCAAATGTGCTGGAAGGCATCAAACAACAAGGTTTCCATCTTGCCCAGCAGCAAGACTGACTTCTCCATTGTCCAGTCAGCAGACAATCAAATATGCTGCAAAACTTCCTGCAGTGCCACATCATGTAGTGTAGCTATCAGTACATGTTACTTCTTATTTGAATCTACAGCTCATAGTCAGGTTGCTTTGTGCTAGACACTGAAAGCAAGTTTTCAGGAGATAAGAGACATAGGGGCCTCACACAGTTTATGAAATCCAGCCATAATTCAAAGTTACAGCATAGCTAATTCCAATTTATCCAGGTCCACAGAGTTTTTTTCTCATTGTTCATAAGGGTGCAGAACTGTACATGTGAGAAACAATTGGACCTTGAATTTTGGTAACAGTTCAGAAACAGATGTAAATGTGTTATCCTGTACTGCTACCATTCAGATTTTTTACCCCTATTTTGTTTGGCAGTAGTTTTTTAGGGCAGAAATGACTCACCTACTGGGTTCTTCAGGGTAAATATAAATTAACAGTGTAATTTTTTCAGGTATGCATATATGTTTATAATATTGTATTTGGCCAGAAAGAAGTAGTCTAAATATAGTAATGCAGGCAGATGTGCTTTGTGTGGTCCTTCCAACCCAAACCATTCTAGGATGCTGCTGATGGCCTATGCAGTTATAAACAGCATTGTGCTTGACTAAAAATAAAAATCAAGATTTGTGGAGATCACCAACCTTTCTCCTGTCTGGTGGGACTGGAAAAGTTTTTCTAAGAGACAGCAGGTGTTTTTGAAAGCAAAATGTGCACATGGATAAAGCTTAGCCTTATTTTTGGAAATAACTGAAGTACTTTGGCTAATATTATAAGCAGCAATAATAACAACACAGCAAATCAGGCCAAGACAGATGCCAGGAATAGAAAACATCATTTCACATAGTAAATTTCTGGCTAAGCCCAAATGCAGAGAACCTCAAGAGGCTCTAGTACTAGAAAGCATCGGATAATTTTACTAATTGGCAACCCAATCCTAATTGGTCATCAAAGGCCCAGTAGTGTCATAGCAGTAATACTGTGCTTGTTCAGGAGTGAGACTTCCAGGGGACTGTCTAGCCTGCAACAGCAGATACTGCCAGGTGAAGATTTATTATTTATGTAGTTAGGATTGATTGCCCTAAACTCCTGCCTGAGAGGACAGGGATGCAAAAGGAAAAGGAGCAGGTCTTTTCTGTGCTCCCAAGTAGTGAACATCTGTAGGCATGGAGTGCCTGCAGTAGTAGGTACCTATAGTGCCCAGAAAGGCATTCTTTGTTTCATAATTTTGCCAGCCTCCTTTCCTCTCTCCTGAACCTCTGTTTCTGCTCTTCTCAGATGCATCTGAGTTGGAGATTCACAAACCAGTGAGTTTCAACAGATTTTTTTTAGACTCTTTTGGATTACACAGTATTAATAATCCACTTTGTTGTTTCAGTCCAGTGAAGAAGTGACCTTGTAAAGGAAAGCAGTGCTTAAAAAAAGAAAAAACAACAAAAAAACTCCCACCCAAAACGAAAGAAACCCCAACACATTGGCCTCTTTAGTATATTTGTGATATTTTATAACATTTAAATCCATTAAGAATACAGTTTGGAAGTGCAAACAAGCATAGAAAGGTGGAATACTTGCTAGTAAATTGCCTGGCTTTTGACCTTTAAAATTCAAATTGTTAAATATAAGGATAGAAATAAGTTTAAAACAGGATCTCCATTTAAAGGAATCTGTCAAAATACTTTCCCATCATCTGTAAAACGTTTCCCCTCAGGTTTTTCATTATATAACAATACCCTAAGGAGCTTGAAATTAAAATCTTTTGTCTTTGCTTTTGTTTTTTGTTTCTTTAAATGGTTACTTCTGTCTGTTAAATGTAGTCAATTTGTTTGTTGTAGGGTAGTACAGAAAACATCATTCTTGTTTTAGTGTGATATGTGATAAAGGAATTCTGAAAAATATGTTTGAGAGGAAAACCTGGAGAAATAAAGAATGTGAAATCCTGTGTAAAAATGGTGGGAAATTGGAAAAATTACATATATTGCATATATTTATGTCATATATATATTCCATTATATAAATTCTGATTTTTTGAGTATGCAAACACATTTCTTTCTGGTAATGCTGAGATTAATCCAACACATGCTGCCAGTATGCGTTGTGTGTACTTGTACAATTTGTGTGCCCGTGTTCACATAAAGGAATCCACCTAATAGAACCTGAGAAAGCTGGAACAAAATGTCCTCTTTCGTCTTTGAAATTTCTCTGTTAGCTTCACTGAAATTGGCAGGCTCCCTCCCAAACTCCTTCACTGCAGTCAGAACACATTACCTGTCGGGGGAAAAAAGAATCAGGCTGACTAATTCTGAATGCAGTCTTAAGGATGCCATATGAAAAAGCTTATTTAGCTTAGGCATGAGCAACATTACACAGATGTGTGCAATGTTATTTTCAAAATACCTTTTGCTCTTGGTTTTTGTGCATGCTTATCCTAATTTCAGAAAAAAATGTATTATTTTGAAATCTTGCCCAGTGCATACAGATATTTATAGATGTAACGGCAGAAGAGCTTTAATTTTATTGGTGGCAAAGAAGGAAGGAAGTTCAGGCTGGATCATGGCAAGCTTGCATGTCTGTCAGGCAAGAGATGCAGGAGCTTTAAGGGCAAGTGCATTGACTTATTTGACTGAAAGACAGAAAACAGAAGCATTAGCTTTAAAATGTTAGGAGTGCTTGTAAGCATTGCAAAATGCTATTTCCCTCTTACAGAGACTCTTGAAATGAATAGGCAAAACTAAATTTTAGTACATAAACATTCTGCCTTTCACATGTACAGTGATTTGTTCAGTTTCTTCAATCACTTTATCACTTCACTATTTAAAGTATTGAATACAGATTAGATGTGGTGGACTCTTCCCTGTGGCATCAATAGCTTAAACATCAGCAAAAGCAGTCAACACTGGTCCGTGTTAGACTTGACAGTTTTGATCTTAAGAGAACAGAAGCAGGGAGAGCCATAACCTGTGTGAAGAGCACAGGGGTGGTGAGAGCTCTGGCTTGCCTTGTTTTGTCAAAGAGGAACCATGGGCAGGAATTCGGTCTTGCATCTGCACAGGTGCAGCGGCTTCTTGTACAACGTTGCTCTCAAATCCTGCCGTAATTTTAATATGTCTCCTCCAAAAGTCACTGAGTGTGAGATCTCCCAACAGCTGTAGCAGTCTTTAGAGGGGCATTTTTCTTATGTACAAAATGGAAATGGAACTTACGCTAACTGCACTTTTTCAACACCCATGAAAAGGAACTATGTCCTTCATCAGCTTACATTAGAAGTATCTTGCTAGCTCAAATATTTTACTTTAGCAACAAGCTGGGGGGGTTGAGTTATTTTTGCATTTTTATTGGTGTCTATAATTATTTTTCCTTGGTTTTGTTCATTTTTTCACCAGTGGACACAGCATGCTTGTTGTTGCCTGCAGGTCAGTTTGCAAATGAGGCAGCTGTTCTGATTTGGACACAGGGTGGACAGCATCTCCCTGGCAACTGGAACTGCACAAAAGCTGCCTGAATGCCTCTGCCTGATACTTTTGTTTCTTCCCTCATTTTAGTAGCCATCACTTACATGGGAATGGACCCTGCAGGATTAGGTAGGACATAATGCAGACATACATAAGGAATGGAACCTAAACAATAGTATTTGTTTTCATTTCCTGCAAAATGGGACCCCAAAATGCTTTCAAAACTTGTTTTATGTCTAAAATGTATTCCTGTGTACTCAAATGCATACATGTGGATAGGTTTCATTGTGTGTGTGAAAATAGTCTCAAGGGACATGCCATCAATATAGGGTTTGTTAACTACAGCATTTGAAGCCAGCACAGAGAGCAGAAGGACATAAAGTGCCTTGTTGAAGAAGAGACCTTTATGCACATGGATTATCATTTTGCTTTTATAATTCTCTGTTAGAGAAAATTAGCAGTTGTTTTTGTTGGCATAAATCACTTTTGAATTATTGGAGACATCTGTCTTTCGTGACATGAGCATCTCACCTGATGCCAGCTCCTTCACTCACCAGTGAGTCAGTGGCAACTTAGTGCTTTTACACATTCTTTCCTCCCCATACTGGCACTCTTTTGACTGTACAAAATAGAAAATCTGGGGTTGAGTGTGAGCTTGGTGCTTAGTCTAGAAATGCAAACAAGCTAGTTGTATTTGGGAAAAGTGTCTTAAAGAACTGAGTCTCCATTTGCTGTCAGGGAAGCTATCGGTGAATCTTCTCCACTCTGCCTCTATATTTCCTTCTGGAAACTCCCAGGTGCAAAACTGGAGAGAAAGTATGTAAAAAGTTACCATGGCTGTTATCAAAAACTTGTGGTGGCTGTTCCCACAATTAACACCTTTCATCCTGTCAGTTCAATTCTCTCTCTTCATGGAGATTTGCCTCTTAGACATCCTTGAAAGTGTTTTAGTTACTTTTTTTTCATTAGTCTGCATACACTAAGATGGGTTGCCTGGCTTTGGATGTAATTGCTGCCAGATGCCTGGTGTAGTTTAGGAGTGAAACATATACTACAGGAAAAAAAAACCTGCCAAGAATACTTACCTAATGACCCAGCCTCTACTAATTGCTTGTTAGTACAAACAAGAGTTTCACTTGCCAGCTGTAGTGCTGAGTGATGCAAAAACTGAAACAAAACCATACTCATGCAAAAAGATATTTTGAGTGGACATGGACTACAGCAAATGGCGTGTCACAGAGCACCGCCAAGACTCTTGACCCTTCTTGCCTCAGGGTGTGGTTACTTCTCTCTGGTGCAAGTGGTTGCTAATCACAGCTTTATAGCAGCTAGGGTGGCTGGGGAAAGCAGGGTTTGGTGGCTTTGCTGCTCGAGAAGGCATCTTTGCTCACAACACAGGGCTTTTCTGTCAGGAATAAGCAAGAAAATAGATTTCCCTGTAGTCATGAGGTCTCTGGCAAGCCAGAAGGCATTGTACTGCTTTATTAGAGACAGGGAAGAGAAAAGCATCATGAGATGGTTATGACTAATAACAATGGCAGCCTTCAGGCCTGGGTTTTTGGTTTGTTCCCTTTTTTGGTAGTTTGACTCTCTGTGAAGGTTAACTAGGGAAAAAGCCCCTTCACCACCAGAAAGCTTTCCAGACTGAAATATTGCAGTGATGTCTCCTGGTTCCTTGATCTCTGAAGGCTGCAGATCTGATTGAACAACTTCCTGGATAAAAGGGGCAAGTCTCCTTCTCTTTCTACAATTCAGGATTTAAATAGCTTTAGAGTCACTTCCATGTAGGAAAGTAGCACATGTGGGCTATTCACCTATTTTATTTTAATATAAAGGTACTGTGTTGGAAACCTTAAATTAAAAGACTGAGAAGAAGAGAGCAATCTAGTAGACGATTTTTGGAAACCAACAGTTAATACAATTATAATCTTTGGGAGAGAAATTTTGAAAAAGCTGGCTGGGAACACACAACTGCCCTCTGCCTAGAGAAGCTTTGGAAAGTATCAGCAGAAGAGAGTAGCAAACTAAGTTGTTGTCTCTATCAGCCACCTCTGCCTGTGTATCCAAGCATGTAACAGGCTAGTTGGTGTATTTAGGACTTTTTTGGGAGGTGGATCCAATTCTGTGCGTGCTGCTGGCTTCCCAGGTGTAACAGAGAATGTGTCAGGGGGTTGCTGGCTAGCACTCACCTATAAAAAGTCTCTTTATTTCCAAGGACAAAGGAAATGGGAGCTTCCTCAGACTGGCTGGCTAATATGCTCCTTTTTGCTCACTGTGTGCCGAAAATGAAAGACTAATTCTCTCTGCATGCCTACTTAGTATTTCATCTCTCTTGCAGGAGTTTTAGGGACCTTTCTGTGAGCTGGTGTCAATATTTTTGTGCCAGCAGCTGTTGAGAGCAAGAGCTCCTGGGAGCAGAGCTTGTTAAAGTGCAGTCCTGGCTTTTGCAGATAGGCTGCTTGATAGAGTGCTCTTTCTTGGTGATTTCTCATGCCTCTGAGGTAGCAAAGCAAACAATGGAAATAATTTATGCTTGACTCTGATCCACATCTTTTGTCAGCCCTTGGCATATATCCATTAGGAAACAAGTTGTCCTGGCTGAATTCCCTAGTGAAAAGGAGGTGAGTACTTCATTTTCTTTCCTATCAATGTATATCACAAAACTGGTCTGGCATTAATTGCACGGCAATCTTTGCAACAAAGCATCTCCTACTGCAGTGATGGGAGGAGAGGGTGGTGTCAGAAAGCAAACCTGAAGTGCCTGGAGTTTCATCCTAAAAGTAATTAGATTTAGAGGACCTTTCTATTTGGAACAGGCTTTGGATCTGACCCAAGAAGAGCAGCCTGAGGCAAAGATGATCAGAAAAGATAGATTCAGAGAGCTGGAGGGAAAACAGTCCAGCCCTTGCCTGTACTACTCTTGACTGAAACAATTGTTAGAAGTCCCAGCTTGCACGAACATTAAAGACTTTCTCAAACTCTACACTGAGTTTAATTTGTAATCTCTAGTGAAATCTTTTTTCACTGCTATTTTCAGGAAGAGAAACAATCAAGAAAATATTATTCATGGGAATGCATGAATGCTTTAATATCCCATAGGAAAACCTCTCTCTCTCTACCTGCCTCCTTTTTTCTTAAGAAACCTTTTCTGTCTCTCCCTTATGGACAGGAGAAGCAGGGAGAAGGATTTTAAAAAAGGATTAGAGTCCTCAAACTTTAATATCACTCAAAGTAGAAGTTTCAAAAGGTCCCATGGAGATTATTTTGATAAGAAAGATTTGTTTTCTGTATATCCAAAATGGTTTATTAAGATCCTAGCAATTTCCTTGCCCCATGCCACAAGAAATCTCTGTCAATGTCCAAAAATCTGGTTCAATAGCAGCACTCTCATTTTTTGCCCTTTTCCATTGATTTGTTTCCTTGTGACTGCCAAATCACATAATCTTAGTTAGGGGCTTTATCCTCCTGTTTCCCAGGGCTCTTATTGGGCTCTTCCCAGGGCTATATTATCCCAGGGTACTTCTCTTGAGTTTTCTTCTTTGTTTTCAATCTTGTGTATGTATTCTGGTCAGTGAAACCAAAATTCATCTACTTTTCTTCTGGCCTCCCTGTTTCAGACATCAGAATCATTGTCTTTCTTGTTCTTCCTCCCGTCGGAAGTCCAGAGGGACATAGAAGTTTTGCTCTACAGTGTGCATGCTTTCCCCTGGTTATTTTTTTTTCTGAAATCTGTGATTTCTTTTGCTAAAAAGTTAATATCCACAAAGAAGGTAACAATCCTAAAACTTCACCTTTTGAAAATTAGAAAGAAGAAGAATGAAACCGATGAATTGATGCTTTCAGTTTCTTTAACAGTCCATTGGATATATATCCAGCTGTGACAATTCCTCAGTAAGTCTTGGGAGGAAAGATAATCAGGTCAAATGATGTAACAGAGCATTCAGTCTCACTTCTGAAAAGTAAATGCTTTGCAGTCCCTGAACTTGAAACTCCAAATTCTGGATATTATTTTACTGATCAGAGTAAACAGCTGCTTTAGTTTTCAAAGAGTTAAACTGTCTAAGTAGTGTGCTGTGATCAGTGAATGGAAGATATCTGACTGTCTCCGGATCAGTAATGTGTGAGAGCATAACCAAAACCAGAAGGGCTAAACCCTAAATCATTAAGATTAATTAGGCGTCTGAAAAAAGTGTAAATTACCTGGACATGTTGCTATTTCTGTACAGCTGTGAAAAACCCTACTTGTTCAAAGAGATATAAAAATTGTTGGGGATTCTGGAAAAAAAACCCAACAAACATTAGCCATAGGGAAATGATAATCCGCTTTGTTTGCTTTTAAGCAATTTTTGAGAGTTCTTTACCAGAAATACAGGCTTACATAAAAGTGGTCTTTCTCCATTGAATTTTAGAAAGGTATCCCCCCGCTAAATCCAGCTCAGAGCAAATCTATTCCGCAGCATCTGTTTGCAAGGACAGGAAATGCACTTAACTCCCAGATTTCTCTCAGTTCCTCTGTTGTAATTGTAGGTGTATATGGTTGTTTTATCATACATGACCTTATTCAATGTGCTTTCTGAATGCTGAATTCCTTTGGGGTTTTAGCTTCTTGGATAGTCTTGAATAGCTCCCAAGTAATCTTTTCCTCCCTTTGTCCAGTGTACTGTTGCACATGATATTCCTCAGCTGTCAGGGCAGGACAAAAGGCTCTGTCCCCTTTTGCAGGAAAAGCTTATTGAGTCCCTGGCCTGAACCCACAGAGTGGATAATGTGGTTTGTAGGACACTGTTCTAAGCCAGTTCAGTGAACTGGTGCAGGTGGATTGCTCTCCTCAGAGACTGGGCTGAGACTGTGGCCATACAAACCCATGGAGAGGTGGGAGACAGTGGTAGAGTCTGGGGTTGCTCAGGGAAGGGTGTAAAACCTTAAACGGTGTTTTGCTTTGAGAAGGGCCCTGCCTTGCAGCCAGCTTGGAAGACTCACAGGTTTTCTACCTGTGGTTTCCTCCTGTTTTCTCTCAGAACTGTTTTGCATAGCTCATGCTGTTGTCTTTAGGCAAATGAATAGCTGGGGAAGCTTCTCTAAGAGGCATTTACAGTCCTCTTTTAAAAATGCAACAAGGATGCAATCTTTAAGGAGATGCAAATGGTGCCTCAAATTCTCCAGGGATGTTTTGACACAAGGAGCAAACCTATTTTCCCCTCAATTGACTCGGTAATGAAAGGATGGAATCCTGAAAACATTTATTAACTGCTAGGTGAACTGGAGAGAGACAAGCACTTCGGTGTGGTCTCAAATCTTTATCAATTAGTAAATGCAGATGTCAAAGACACGGAACAATGCAAATCCTGTACCAGCAGTGGTACAGTTCACATTACCTGCCTGGCTTTCTGCAGCCTCAACAAATTCCCTGCACGTTAGTTTGGGAAAAGGTAATATTTTAAAAAGCCATTACTGTTAAATCAACACTATTGACAGAAGATTGGTCTTCTCAAAGGTGTTAATAACTCATCAAAGCACGTTACAAGGTGGCTTTTTTAAAAGGTGTGTGAATGTGAAATTGAAGTTTGATTTCACTGGTGTAACATGATGTTTGTGTTTGTCAGAGAGGAATGGCAAACAACGTTTCGCTTTCTTACAGTGTTGCTTACAGCAGCTTCAAGTTGGCGTGCTCAGATGGGCAAGGTGAAAGAGAAAATAAACTTGTAAAGTTTGCAGTTTGGTCAAGTGGTGTGGCTCTACCTTTTGTCCATTTTCCTGTTTGTGAAGGGTCAATCAGAAAGTTTCCACAGTCTCAGTCTTCTTAGGGGGCTGAGCCACCCCAGAAGCTGAATGCTGGCACCAGCACAAATAATTGCGGTGCTGACAGGATCTGTCAGAAAAAAAAATTGAGTAATGGTAGAAGACAGCATGTCTCAAAATCCAAACTGAAATAATGAGTAGAACCTTGTTATTATTTTTGTTAAATATTTTCCTTCCACTTGAATTTGAGGTGCACACTGCCCTTCTGTGACCTTGCAAAATATGTGCATTGGAAGATTTCTGGTAGATTTTCACAGTTGAACATTGTTTCTGCAGTTGAGGAGTCTGACTTTTACAGTCAACTTGACGTAAAAAATTATTCTTTATTCACTCATTTCATACACACCTCTCACTTTACGTGTTTGCCTCCCCGTGTGCCTCTCCACGGGCTCATTCCCTGGCAGCTGGGGTAGCACACCCACACAGGAGTCTAAAGGAAGGCTGGCTCCCCTTGCACAAACAGCCTGTGTCACATCCCTTTTAGCAATTCTGTGACAGCCTGAGCAGGTTTCTGGCCACCACACACCCTTTGGGCATGCTATTTGTTTTCCTTTGTTTATCCATCTCTCTGCCAGGGTAATCCTGAGATTAGAGTACATGAGAACATATGTTTAGTACTACTGTATAGAAACTGCATGCACTGATGGCAGGCTGTTACCTCAGAGAAACACCAAAGCAAGACCATTAATCTTTCATTTAGGATCCAAACCCTGGCTGTAGGCATTCTGTTCTTTTTCCTGGAAGAGAGAAATGCAAACCACTGATGCCAGAGATTAGCGTACATTATGTCCTATGATTCTGTTTTCTTCCTTGCCATTTCCCAGCTCTGGTATTCACTGCAGTGTAAGTGAATGTGGAGTTAAACACACTATGATTGTCAGCCTATTGAACAGCACATCTGTAGTTTATTAGCATCCAAATACCTGTAAGCTGATTGTCTCCTTGGTCACACTGCTCCAGAACTTACAGGATGAAAGTACCAAAAGTTCAGAAATAATGGGTTGCATTGTTGCTGAAGGGAATATCTGATTAGTGGAGCCTTGGCTATCTACTGTATAGAGGACATAAAAAAATGCAAAGGAATTTTCACTTTAGTATTCATGCGTAATCACATTTAAAAATACTAATAATTAGGCAAAAGTTCCTGCACAACATGAGGCAGTTTATTCATAGTCTTCTTGTGTTTTGCAGAGCTTTGATTTTATGTAGGTAATTAAGAAAGAGGTTATGAACTCTAATAATTGCCAGGCTGGTCTCTTTTAAGGAATTAGTTTGAATAGGAGTGAGGTAAGAGAATTCTTGCTAACTTTTCTCTCTCTGATTTCCACCTATGCCAGGCTGGAGTTGAAATGAGGATGACTCACTAAGAAGAAAATGGACTAGCATGGCTGTGGTTTGGTTAGCAGATGTATTAATCTTTATAATTTAAACACTACTGAAGTGTAACATTTTTTTTGTTCAGAGAGGTGCTCTACTTGTTCAGTAATGGACTAAAACGAAATGCTGCAGTGTGAGAGTGAAGTGCTCAATGTGAATTAGGCCCGAGCCTAGGAGAGCCGGGGTGCTGTGCCTCAGCAAGGAAGTGCAGTACTGATCCATATGAAAGAATTTGTCATGCCTGTTCTCCCCAGGTAGCAGCATCAGAGCTTCACTCAGTGATATAAAAATATGATAACCAAATGGTGCAAAGAGATAAAAGCTGCTATCTGCTCAAAATAGAAAGGTCACTAGAGTCATGAAAGAAAACCCCTTTGCTTGGAGCCATTTGCATTGTCAGCTCTTTGGTGGAAATCCCTGACTGCAAAACTTGGAAGTGGCCCAGCCCATCAGCTCTGGGATTTAACTTCATAAAGAAGAATAAGCATGGCAAAAATCAAGCTATTAAAGTGTCTGGATCTCTTGCCCCGTGGAAAATGAGATCCTCTGCCTCCTGCAGCTGAAGAGCAGGGGAAAGATCTGAGGTAGTGGATGGGTGGGAAGCAACACCCAGTGGTGTCTGATCTTGGGGGCACAAACTGCCAGGTTCTCTGTGGCAGCCCTGTTCACACATGTGTGGTTGAAGGCTCTCTGTTTCACCTTCTGGTTTGCTGACTCAGGCACTGGCAGCTCATGCAGCCAGGTTAATCTGCAACAGAAATATAACCAGGACCTGCCAGCTCAGCCTGTGTGAGGAGCACAGCATGGACTCTCATCTTGCTCAGCTGAATGCTTTATGCTTTGCCTCGTTGCACTGCTGGGGCACTCTGTCGTTTTTCAGCTTGCTGAACACAGATAGAAGTAAGTAATGTATACGTTTCAGGCCTGCCACTGCCCAGGGTTATTTATGAATTAATATTTTCCTTTATCATTAGGTAGAAGTAGTTTAAGTGAATACAGACTGAAAGCATAAATCTGCCAGCTCCACTCGAGTAGGGGACAGCAGTTGGAAAGTAACATTCCAATTTAGTCAAATTTCATAGAAAATATTTTTTTCTATTTTCATGGCCCAGGGTGAACCTGATTTGAAGGCTCATTTCTGATGCAGTGGTACAGAGGTATAGCTTGTTCTTAAAAAGAAATTAACCGTTGCATAACAAAGCCGGCTTGAGGGTATCAGAGAATCATTGGTGCAGGAGAGTTGATCTCCTGCCTCTCTGGAGGCAGGGGTTTTAGTCTAGCCATTGGGTCCCAAGTACCAGCAGGAAAGGAGTGAGCCACCTCCTTTTTGACTGTCCTCAGCACCCTCAGTTCATCTGAAGTCACAGGTGCTGTGAGTTTCTAGTGCCTTGTGATGACTCTCTCTTCCAAGAAGGTGTTTGTCTGTTGTAGAGCAGGAAAGAGTTTAATCAGTACCCTAGCCTGCAAGATGCAAATCTGGAAGGGTCAGGATGCTGAAAATCAGTATTTGGGACATCACAGGAATGAGACAGCTAGGGAAAAAAGGGATGCTGGGCTGAAGTTCCTAAAGGGGCTTTTATGGAACCATGGTGTCCTCTGGTCTGCTGGCAGATGATGCTCGTAGGCCCATGGCCTGTGCAGTGCACTGCAGCAAGGCCCTCCTCCTGAGGGATAAGCCTTCAGTCAGAAGTTCAGAGAGTGAATGTATTTGTTGCCAAGGCTCAGCTGCCTTTCAAGGCTGAATCACCTTGAGGTGGTTGGGAGTCTGCTGCCACCTGGACTCACGGGGTGACGTGCAGAATGGGGCTACCCCGTGGATGCCAGCTCTGCCTGAAAGAATATTGATAATGTACAAAACCTGCCATCCTTGGCATGGAGGTGGAGACCTGGCTGGCAGTGCCCTCTCCAGTAACCACTTGGGCTACATCCAGGCTTGTGCTTTCTCCTGCCCTGCAGGACTCGTAATCTCCTCAGGCAAACCCCATCCTGCCCAGCTGCCAACTCTAGGGCCTCTCATGACTCCTGGCCTGTTCTCCTTTGCTTCACCTGCACAGTGGAGGCTAGAGGGGCATATCTGGTTGGGCAGCTATTGAACTTACCAGCCTGACTATTTCTGGTTGTCACACCATGGTGGAAAGCTTGCCTTTGCCTTTCTGAATGAGAAATTTCATTTCTAAAGGTTCTCTGTTGCCTTTAATAATACATACATACATATATATATATATCTCAAATATCAATTACATTGCACTCTCCTGCCTGCTCTGCTGTCTCAAGATGCTGTGCACCAACCAAAGCCATATCCAACTGATGTGCTGATTTCTGCTTCTAGATGAAGGAATCTTAAGGGTCTGGAGTCCAGCTGGCCATTTATAATAAACACTTGTTTTGATAAGACAGTTCTTTTTCTTCCTAAAGCACTACAAATTTAGTAGACAAGAAAGAGCAAGGCAAAAGTAGTGTTTTAATTTATCTCCATTTTACATACAGGAAACAGAAACTCTGTCTGTATTTACTCCATCTTTTGAGAGGCAGACAGACCTACTGCAAGCTGGAAATTCAGAGTCACTGTCTGTCTAGACAGCTGGAAATGAGTCTCCTATGCTGACTAAAGTCTTCTCTCCAATGAGTGCAATATATGTCCCCAAAAGTACCTGGCAGCCTGGCTCTGTATGGCAGCAGCACATAACCAATGTACTATTTGCAGAACTTTGGATGTAACAGCTTTCTGCAATGTGCACGAAAGTTTCCATGATGTGTTGGCTGCCTCCATTGTATTTTCAGGAAGAGAAGGTGGCTGGCTCTAATGGCACACTGTCCACAAGCTGTGCTGTGGCATAAACCTTGTCACAGAGATTAGGTGGTTTGTTCCTCTGTCCTCAGAATGCAAATTCATTGTCTTAACAAATGGCTTTTATTTCTTGTCCATAACCTCAGCTATGTCCCTCTAGCAGCTGCCTTTTCCTAAGATGTAGTTTAACACCTCAGCAGACCAGGCATTCAGAGGCTATTAAGGCAGGCAGGTAAATTGAGTGTGTCTCCTTCATGGCACAGTTCCTCCCCAGCGTGTGGCAGTGAGCTATCCTGCAACTCTGAGCTGTAATGCTGTAAAGACTTTGAGACCATCTGTTTGAGAAAATGCCTCTTTTACCTTGCTGGCCATGTCTGATGGAGGCCGTCACAGCAGAACAAGGTACTCTAAAGCCATTTATCTCATCGAATGCTGCTACTGTTCTCCCTTTCTCTTTTTATCTTTCATTCTCTCTCACTCTTTCATTTGTGAAATATGAAGAAACAATATCAACACATTGCACTAATCAAGGAAGCATCTGTAGCACCTGCTTTGGCTTTTGCATCTGGCATGAACGAATGCAAAATGTGACAGGTCTGACAGATGTAACTGCCATGGAAAGGAAAGCAGGACTTGCACTCTGGAGCAAGAACAGGAAGAAAAATGGGAGGAAAAGAGTGAGAAGGACATCCTTTGTGTCACACTGGCAATTTATATCCAGTGCTTTCCCTATTATCATGCAGCAGAGGAGGGTTTCACTCTGGCAATAACTTGGGGAAAGCAATCAGAAGGGTGCGCTGCATCTCTTCCCCCACAGTATTTGAGGAAATGGACCTTTGGTCAGCTCTGAATACAGCTCTTGTTCTGTAGTACTGGCCAGGAGGTTTTATGGACAGTGTTTTATATAACTGGTGGAGGTACAGCCCAGAGCCCTGCACTGATTTGACTTGACAAGGCACCCCTGTGGGCAGAGTTGCTACTCTGCATTTCATCTCAGCCTGTGGAGAGTTGCAGAGCTAAGTGTGTGGCACTCTGCAATCTGTCCCTGCTCCCTCCCCACACTGCTGCTGCTGCTAGCACAGGGTGCCAAAAAGATGGGCCTGTGTTTGGGAGGAGGCAGCAGCCCAGCTCCCCTCTCCTCAGTCCAGCTGTACCGCTGTCTTCTCCTGCAGGGAAGCCAGAAACACAAAAGTAGGGTTCTGCAGAATCTGTTTTGTGCCCTAGAAATGACAGCAATATTGTAAGCAGAGCAGCAAAGCTCCATTGATCTAGCAGAGACAAAAAAAAAGAGGAGAGAGCTTTGTACATTTTTTTTTTAAACCTTAAATCAATTAGATGCATTGGGTAATTACTGAGGTGGCCAGTGAAATGACAGAAATAAGTAAGCATATGCATTTCCCTGGTAGGCACAGTGTCTCATTCCATATGAAAACAGTCAAAGGAGATATTCTGATGTGTTCATGACCCAGAATAGGCAATACTTACCCAAATTATCTATAACCCTGTGAAGATATCCCTTCATTTTGTACCTGTGTAAGTATTGTTATGAGGATTATATTTGGGCACAGGTAGAAACTTTAACTACTCCCAAGCATCTGAAGACAAATCTGTATGCGTGGACGGGGTTGTGTTTCTGTTTAAAGGCAAGAACAGATAAAATACTGGTATAACTAAGTAGTATTAAACTGTATGTTAACAGGACTTACTATTCTCAAAGGTACTTTGATCAAAACCAGGCTTTTGTCTCTAAAGTTTACATGTCTCCATCTTTCTTTCCTCAGCTTTAATTTATTGTATTGAAATGGAAAAAATCAAAGTACCAAGGCATTGTGGACCCAGTTCAGTCAGAAACTTAAAAAATATTTTTGCCTTTATGCACTGAGAAAATCGATAGATGTGTTGAATCTCAGTCTACAAAGCACGTTGGAACTAGGAGGACGCAGTGACTGGGAAGAATGAATTAGAGAAATGACAATTCTGGCTCCCATCAATTTTCTGCAGAAGTGACATGTTTATCATGGCAGTCACTCCAGCAAGCAGCTGCATACATAGCAAGTGTCATATATCTGAGATGATGCAATCTCTTTCCCTCATGTCAGATATATACAGGAGCTGTAAAATGGCCTTCGGAGACAAGCGGGTTTGGGGGATTTTTTGAGCTGACAACGCATTATTCATGTGCTAGACACTGTCTAGATGGCTGTGGTTGCTGTCAGACTCAAGAATCTTTCTCCAATTTTTTTTTAGGCAAACATGAACAATAGCATGGGGGTCAAGCCTTTTCTTCCCCTCTCCTTTCTGCTGTTTCCTCTATTCTTCAGGCCGTGTAACTTTTTGAGCATGACATTTTGATGAGTAAAATACAGAATGCAATACATGAGGAATCCCAAAAGGCAGGCAGAGCATGGTACTTGACTTTTATGTCCTGTTCACCTTCAGCAATAATTTGGTGTCTTAAATGGTTTCCATTCTGTAAATTTGATGATGTGTGATATAGAAAGGGGAGACAGTGTGAGGGGGAAGGCAAAAGAGAAGGATGACTACAACAGCAGCTCAAAAACTAGTAACTACTAGAAAGTCCCCTTGAGGTGGTTGTGATTTTTGAAGGAAATTGTTTCCAAGAAGCAAAAAGAACTTTCAGATTGGAAAAAAAACCCTCCTGCTTTTAGGTTTTATACTTGACAGGACTTGCAGGCAGTTGTACTGGTTGGTGCAGCACTCGTATCGTTAGATACGAGTTCAGTGCTGCAGGCTCCAGGCCACTGAGTAGAAAGAAAATGGAGTGTGCCATAAGCTTTGAAAGCTCACAGTTGTTCTGGCCCTAGTGGAGATGCAACATGAGGAGCATCACAGCAGTACAGTCTGTCTGGTTTGGCCACCAGCACAATCTTCACCACTTTGTTAGTTTTCCTTCTGTAAACTAGGGATATAGTTCAATGATTAAAGCTAAAACCTGTTATGGACTATTAGTTATGATCCCTGTTTGTTGTGCAATCTATTTATGTAATAGTGCTATCTTTGATTTGAACAAAATGTATAGGAGTAAGAAAGTGTATTTGTTGCAGGGTATGGGTGCCTGATGAACAAAGTCTTGAAAGAAAGCAATAACTATGTCAAGTGGAAGTGTTTTATAAAGAACGAACACATTTAAAGTCCATTAATGTTTGTAACTCTTTCCTTTGCATACAGATGTACATTTCTGAACATCAGAATCACTTTTAAAATATTTGCCATGCAACTACTTAGGCATTTATGTACTTAAGGTTTTGTTGTTTGTTTTTATTCCCTCAAGAGTGTGGAGCAGTTGGGGAACTATGAAAAAGACAATGTTACTAGTAGGCAAAAGGCCTGTTATGGAGGGATGATGGCTTTCTCATCAAACCTGTAAAGTTTTCTTAGACTGATGCAAGAAGATTGGTTATCCCTGCTTCAGCTTCATGGCTGCCTGACAGCTACACTTTCCTGCCCTTTGCCTGGATCATCCCGACCCACTAGACAGATCATTTGAGCCTTCCTCCTTGCTTTGATTTCAATTTTCTTGTTTGTTTTGCTCTCTGAATAGGAATTTGTTGGTTCTGGCAATTCAGGCTCCAAAGAATAGCACAAGTCTGGTGTGTCCTGTCTGTGTATAGTGGAATATGGACTCTCAGCTGATTAATGGTTGCAGAAACAAATCCTGTGCTGCCCAGCCAAGGCCCTTACTATCAGACTCAAGAAATGGGTGCCATCTGTACTTTCTGACTATTTGAACTGGATCAATCACAGTTACCTGGAAGGGTGTGGGACCTGGCAGGATTACCAAGCACTACTAGTTCAGGGCTTGGTTTTGGTGACAGCCAGGCAAGGGTCAAAAGACCACTGTTCTGCTATTTAGCTTTCCAAAGGTTTGGAATAAAGCAATTATAATGGAGTGGTGCCTAGGAAAGTGTATTTGTCATCTGTCAGGTATGTAAATAATCACAAGGAATACCAGCTGCTTTGCACTATCATGCCAAGAACTTTGAGGAATTCTGGAGTTTCAGAGTGGGGGTCTCTGTACATGAAGTATAAGCCTGATGAAACAGACCTGATCGAGAAATAGCTTAGATATTGAGAAACATTGACATTTTGTTCTCCTCAAATCTAACTGAAAGGGTTACCATGAATTTTCATAAAGCACTAAAAAGATTTTTAAAAACTCCCAAAAACCCTAAAAACAAGCTTATTTAAAAATGGCAGGTCAAGCAGAAGATTTAAGTGGTCAATCAGATACTGTATTTGATTTCATCTTTCAAGATAGGAGCAGTGATCAATTATTTTAACTTCATCTCAAAATGAAGAACAGAATGAGCAGCTTTCTGACAGTATCAGGCATTGTGAGACTGAAGTTTTCTCAGAAATCTTAATTTCAGTCCTTTGCCTCATCCATTTTGCTGAGCAGGGTGTGCAAAGGTTAGTTCTTACAAAGCATATCCTGCCAAAGCCAAGAAGAAACAAACAGGTACTGCAGGAAGCATGTCCTGCTGTAAAGAATTGTTAAGGCAAATTTTCATCATTTGATTTAAACAGCTTTTACATAAAAGTAACCATGTTTACCCAAAGAAGCTTAATCAGAGAGTTGGGTTACAAGCAGGAAATTTCAGAGCTAGTTAAGAATTCGTCCTGATAACTCCTTGGAATGCTTAATTAAATTGTTTTTTCTTGTCTCCCTGTTTAATACTGCTCTGTGGAAGGAAGAAAATTTACTTCAGGGAAATGTTTAAAGTAGTTTAAAATTTATCCAGGCCATGTAAATCCTTTTAGTTCCATTTTTATGCCACTGATGATTTCCATGAGCTGCACTGAGTTTGAAATACATTTAGGCAGTGTGTTTGTAGAAATAAACAAATGCAAGTCCCTCTTTTTCATATCGTCAATTGTTCTTTTCCCTGTAAAGGGATGCAGAGGAAACATTGTATATGAGAGACACATGGGCAGATGAACCTGAAAGGGACCAGGATTTGCCATGAGTGTTTACTGGGCCTGGGAGACATCACTGAAAATGTATCTTTATTTTTCATCTTCTTCACAAACCTTTGCCTTTATGAAATTGTTGATAAATTGATTTATAGCCTCTCTTAGAAAACACAAGTCCATCCTCGCTTCAAGATCTGTGAAGACTTCAAGTTCTGTGTAGGAAGCAGTATAAATTGTGTGGTAAACTTTCAGGGCAGCTCAGTCACAGCATACTTGAGAGACTGTCAGTTCAAACGACTGAGAGTGAGGTGGGGAGTAGACAGATGTTGTTGTTGTTGAGGATCTTTTAAATAAAAAAAGGAAAGTAATCCATGGTTTGTGGGTTTTTTTGGTTTTGTGTTTGGTTTGTTTGTTTGTTTGTTTTTAGTTTGTTTTGTTTGTTTGTTTGTTTGTTTTGTTTTGTTTTGTTTTTTGGTTTTTTTTGCTACAGAACTGGCAGAAAATCTTACCTCAAAAAAAAGGCTTGGAAAATGTAAAATGACTAAACCAAAGTCATTGGTGACAGAATATTCAGGCTATTTGGGAAGCTTTGCAGTTTATAGTTGCATTTCTATTTCTGAGCTTATGCCATGAGCCACTTCTCCTCTAGGGAACTGCGTTGACATTAGAGGTGGGAATGTACCAGTGGTAGCAGCGATGCTTTGGCAGGGGGTAGAAAGGAAGTGGTTTACTTAAATATTCAGTCACGATCACTGAGGTGTCTCAAGTATCATTGGTTTATGCCATTTACTCATCTACTGCACAGTGCAGTCAGATTTATCTAAGTTATGGGAGGATCAAAAAACCAACCAGAAAATAGCGGATTCTCAAAAACCTAGAGGAGGTGCTTCAGCATGGCTGAGATGTTTTTCATTTTCATATTTTCATTTTCAAATAAGAAACTGAAGTAGCCTGATGAAAATGCAAGTGTGTGATTGCATGAATGGAAATGATTTTTAAGTGACTTTGGAGATAAAATGTAGATATGGAAGCAGGAAAAGTACAAACTCTGTCTTGTCTTTTGCTCAGCATGTCATTATGGGAATTATCCTATTTTCCTTTCCTCTCCTGACCTCATTTGAAATCTTTCTGAATTGCCACCTGTAAAAACAAGGAACCAAGTTGCAGTCGGTGAGAGTGCCTGAGTATTTGACTGAGTGTTAGCTATGTTTATTGGTAGGATTACACAAACTTTGGAAAGGGGATGCTGTTTTGAACCTGAATAACATTATGTTCTGCTTCAAAAGTTTTGAAAATAATCAGAGAATTTGGAATTGATTTCAAAACATTATTTCTACTTAAAATATATTTTGGCTAAATGTTTAACAAGTTTGGCATTTTTTAAAATAAAAACACTTTGTGAAAATTGTTAATACTGGGTAAAATGTAAATTATTTTGGCAGCTGCCTTATAGTTTTTCTTATCTAAAAAGAAAAATAACCAAGAAAACGCCTTCTCTGCTGAGACTTCTTGTCTAACTCTCAGCCTTCTCAAATGCTGTCAGCTAAGGATAATTGCAAAGCAGCAGGTCAGACAGGAGAACTCAATATCCATATTGCATGCTTGTCTCTTCCAGATTTGCTCCATGATACCTGGAGTATCATCACAGTGAGTAAATCTCACTTTGGAATTACAGTGTAGCATTTTCCATTAAGACCACAGACCTGCTGTGATAGGGACTTACACAAAACCAGAATAAAACACAACCAAAATCCCCAGGGAAACAATTCCTCCACACATAACAAAATAAAGAGCTTGTTTATTGAGAAAAATGGGAATTTGTTTGGGATATTTTCGAAAGGATGGTGACTGGTTTAAGTTCTGTAAGGCAAGTAAATGCTTGTGTTAAAAATTCTTGTAAAGGAAGAATTCCCTTGTCACACCTTTGCCACCTGGTTTATCTGTATTTATACACATGTGCCATATTTATATATTTTTCTAGACAGTTCTCATTACTACCACCAACCAGGGATGAGAGAAGGAAAGTGCAGATGATGAAATAAATTGAAGTGGAGGATGGAAATTCTGCTTTTTCATAGGAAAGCTGTCAGATGGATTAATGGCTGGGCTGAGCCAAATAGCTCCATTATCAGATCAGATAAAGACCTCTCCCCTCCCTGGCTAAAATAATTGAGAAAGGGGGCTCTGATATGGATTTTGTGAGAGACAAACTCCTTGAGAGTAAATTAAAGACAGGATAATAGAGTTCCTCACTACGCATGTGTAACTACTACTCTGATAAATTGGAATGAATGTAATGTTATATAGGCCAGCAACACCCAGGTCTGTCAAAAATCCAGATATATCTGTATCTATCAATACAGATGTGTTTTATTTTCTTGCAGGACTAGGAGGGAAGCTACAGAGCATATGAATGAAATGGAAAATCACTGCTGTGGGTATGCCATACCCACACAGACAGAAAACTCCATTATCTTCCACTCAACCATAAATAATACCTTTGTTCAGGAAAAAGTGTGGGGAAGTGCAATAACCTCTCCCAACCTAGCAAAAGAAACACGGGAGAGAAAACCAAGGAATAAAGAGAATGAGTTTAGTGTCCCATCCTGGACCAGAGGCCACAGCCCAGGGGAGCAGCTGGGACCATGCTTGCCCTGCACCCACACTGGGAGACGTGCTTTGGGAGGAATTCTAACCCTCCACTCCCACAGTGATCACTCAAGCTCTGAAGTGACATGGAGAGTTACCTGACTGTGACCACAGGTCCTGTGTAAAATGCTTCTGAGTGTTGTAATGCACCATTAAATTCCCTGCAAAGCAGGTGCTCTGCACAGGCACGTCCCTGCCCTCGCGTGTGACCAAGGGAATCAGCTCTTCACTGGTCCCACCTTGATTGCACTGTGTGGAGAGAGGGGGGCTGCTAATCTGTACTTACCTCAGAGGGGTGTGCTGAAAAATTAATAAAACAAAGTGAAAGGAGAGGTTTCAACTAACCTCTAACTAACTGACAAAATGAACAAGACAAATGATAAAAGAGGCTGGAAGAACTGGCTTGCTGTGTGCAACAAGGCTGCAGATGAGATAAGAATGCTCTAAGCAGTGATTGCAAGGTGACTTGGCAATGTTCTGCAAATATTTGAGGGAATAAACATCACTGGGGAAGAGAAATTAGTACAATAAGTTTTATTATAGAGAGCATGAAGATGATCTGCCAGAGAAACTTTTCAAAAGACAATAAGAAATGGTGAAATAAGCCTTTCAGTCTCCTATGTACCATTACTTCACATGGGTTTGTACCTCAGGGATGTTGTGCTCTAGGGAAATGATAATAACTAAGACAAACAAGTTAAGCAAAAAGCATCAACCCCTTGACAACATGAAAACTGAGCGTATAATCATGCTCAGCCTTGCTCAGAAGCCCAGAATAACAACTTGCAGTTGTCTGTGCGGGGGCTTTGCCCCTTGTTTGCAGTGGGAACACTCCATGCCTCATGCTGAGGTTTGCCCCATGGTGAACCCATTGCTATCCTTCCTGGGACCTTGGCTGGAGAGTGCTGTGGTTCTCTTCAGCAGTGTGTCTTGCTTTCCTTTGCAGGGGATCAGAGGTGTGGGAATGAGAGAGAAAGGTCACTGTGTACCTGAGGCTCAGCTCCCTCCAAGGTGGGTTTCAGCCGGGGTGCTCTCATGGTGCAGGAGTTCAGGCTTAAACAGTCCAGCTCATATCAGCCCCAATAGTTTATGTTGTTGCACCTTATTTTCTTTGGTGAGCAACCCTGTTGAGGACTTTGCAAATTGTAGATGTATAAAATCACTGGAATTTCTTGATGTACATTTACTCTTTAAAACCAAAACACAACATATCTTTGTGACACTTCTTGTCTTTAGAAAAGCTGTGTTATTCCCCATCACTACATTTATCTGTATCTCCTGATTTTGTTATTTATTACTGCTTCTAACAATTTATACTATACCATGCTTTAGTTGTCTATGGCTCCTTATACCAGTGAACCCGTGGAGGATTGCTCTTAGCAGAGTTGGGTTTAAATCAGAATCTCTGTCAGATTAATAGGTTATGAACAAGCACGGAGGCAGAACTTTGCTCTCTGGAGCCCTGTGATTTCTGCCTTGCCTGCCTGGCAGTGCTCCTGGCTGGTGGGGGAGCTGGCTCCCTGTTTCTGCTCACCAGGTGGAACAGCAGATGAACCTGTGTCTGAGCATCCCTCCTGGGTGGATCTAAACTGCTTCTTTTCCAGACTTACATTACTTGTCACAGGAATTTTATCTGTGTTAAAATCTGAACACTGATAATTTTTTTTGTCCATGCTCATGTGTTTTTTCCGCTGTTTATCTTCCCTGGACATGCTCTATGTCAGGCCTTTCAAAATGCTGAATCTTCCTTTTTCTTCTGTTGAAATTCTGTTTAGAGATTTGATTTACCTCCAGAAACCTGGTGGTTTTTGGGGAGAGCTCTTAAGAGGGTCTCATTACCTTCAATGAGGTATAGCCCACACTTGTCATCACTGCTTTTGTTTACCACCTTATCCATCATTCCTGAGTCATAGTAACAATTCAGAGATCTCACTGAAGACAGAAGAACCTTGTGCTTGTCTCTACCATCATCTGTTTCCAGGCAAATGTTCCATACTATGAAATGTCTTCTCTCTCTTTTGCCTTCTTGCTTGTTTGCAGACAAATGCTTGAAACGAGGTATAGTGCTATAATCTGTTCTGAAAAACCTCTCCAAGAAGACTGGAGCTGTGGATGCTGATTTGCTTTCCCATGTTGAGAAGCCAAGCGGAACAGATTAACACACTTAGTGGTAACACAGTTCTGAATCTCAATGGGTTCCACTTCTTCCTTCTTCAAAGCAATTAACTGTATATAAATTTGATTCTGTATGGTATGTGCCTTTTGACTGTTTTAAGATCTCTTCCTGGTGATGTTGAGGTTTTCAATAAAACATGAAATAATTTGAACAGATTACCCAAAATCCTTTTTCATGCAGCCCAGTGTGAGTAATAGAAACATGAGACCTGAAGTAGGTCTGTAATCTCCAAAACCAAGATATCCATGCTACTTAAGACTTACTGAAATTAAAAAAAAAAAAAAAAAAGTGAGCTGATTTTGCTCTGTCCTTCTGTCTGAGAAAATGACCTGCATAAAAATCAGATGTGTTTTACTTCTTAATTTTTTTATTACATGGTTTTGGAGAACCAAGTATTTTGTATCTCTCATCCAGAGGTTTTGTGCTGTATATTCAAGTCTATTATTCTTGTTATCTGGATTTTCAAGTTCTCACTTTGAGAATATTCAAAAAAGAAAAAAAATTTGTTCCTCTGCACTATGTAGAAGGCAATGGAAGGAAAGCAAAAGGACAGGAAAAGCTTGTGGGAAAGCAAAGCAGTGATCTTATATCCTTTGCTTCATCTCATATTTTTGTGCTGTGGCTACATGACCATTTTGTTTTCCAAACATCTTTCAGTTGTGTTCCCTCCAGGCCATCTCAGATACACACATCTCTCGTGTCCTCCCTGCGCGAGCGGCACCGGCGCTTCCCCACGGATTGTGTGCCAGTGTCACAAAACATGTCCTCTTTGTTTGTTAGCAAGATGACCAGCACTAGCAGGCTGCTCAGAAATGCCAGCTTTAATTACAAATTGTGCTTTCAAGGGGAGTACACAGATTATGCCTGGCTGTCTTAAAAGTGCCTCTTGCCTTTTGAACTCTGACTGTTTTGCTTTGAAAAATAATAAGACTTCTGTTCTCATGATTACTAGTCCTTGCTGTCACCCTGTCCTGGGAGGAACCCAAACAGAAGCAAATGACAACAGACAATCTTGTGCATCTTGAGCTGACGGATGGTAGGAAATAATGTAATTTCCCATTAAAAAAAAAGAAAAAGGCACTGGGAATATGTTGCTTGCTTTGTTTTCTCCCCAAAAAATTACCCTTTGGTTCTTGAAGCTCACCTCTTGAAGCAGAGGGTGTCTCAGAAGCACTCAGTGTGAAATAGCACCACCGTTCCTCAGCCTGCGTTAGTTTTAATTTTGCATGACCCACAGCTTAGGACTCATCACTATGCACAGTAATGTGAAAACAACTGGCTACTAATTTCTTCCTGGATGATGAACTACCTTGTGTGTAATCTTGCTTAATAAATGAGTATATAATAGTTATATTAGTCACCATTTTGGCAGAGTAAAGTGGATGAAAGTATAATGATGTTTACTCTGTAGGCCCATAACACTTCTATAGAAATATAAAGCAAATGTGAGAACTGGGTCACAGAAAAAAAATTGCCTGAGGTATGCATCTATTGTACTATATTAAATATATCTATATCATATATACTTAGTACAACACAAGTTCAGGCATTAGGTGATGATGTACTTCAGAGTCAACAAACTCAACATCAACATTTACTTCAAACTCTCACTATTTTGGGCCAATTTCACTACAATATATAACTCAGATTGTTGAATCTTTCTATGTAATGCTTGAGAAGGATGGCTGGAAATTGATCTGCTTACTCAGAGTTTATACTTCAGGGACTTACACAAAGAGGTGTCGTACGTGGTGAGCTGACCAAAGAGTTCAAGGTCAGTCCAAAAGCTTGGCAGGGCTGTGTTCTTTCACCCATGTTATTCAATTATCTTGCTGACTGGATGTGGAGATGAGCCCTTGGTGATTACACAGGAGAAAGCAAAGTTTGGGGATTTTATTAGTATTTTGACAGCTTTTAGACTTTGCTTCTGACCTTGGACATAATCAAACACACAATTTTTACAGAAATCACTGCTTTAAGGAGGAAATAGAAGTTATCCTGAAATATGGTGCTGAGGGTTTTATGGTCAATGACCAGAAGAACCTTTTTCATTTCTTTACAATTGTAGATGTAAGAAAGTCATTCCAGTGGCTTTCATTTAAACTAACTGTACTTAATCCTTTGTAATTTTTTTGGATTCTTATTTGCTCTCTTCTGGTATAATTTCACTAATTTTCTATAACATCTTAGAAGAATGAATTGTCCCTCACTCAGGAGATGTTAAGTAAAGCAGAAGAAGGTGATTTGCACCGTTCTGAGCTGCCTACTGATACTATTTTTAGCTTTGGAAGGTGATGGCTGCACTCCAGCTCTGACAAAAACAGAGATAAGTGCATTGATTCATTCAAACATTTATGCACAGTCTTAATATTTTTCCTGACTCTCAAACTAGTCACTCAAAAGCCAGTGGTTGTTGGTTTTTTTTGAGTTTTTGTTTGTTTGGTTTTTGATTTTTTTTTTCCAAGGCAGTATAACATAGTGTACCGCAGGCAGTGTAGGTTCTGGAAAACAAAGAGCAGGTCATATGCTCAAGGGGTGTAAAACCACAGCCCTAAATTTGCTGTTTATCACTTTATGGACTCAAAGGTGCAGGAAGAGACAGAAGTCAAGAGAGTAAGTTCATTGCATTTTACTTGGTAGGGAATACAGTCTGCTAAGGTACAATTCTTACTTGAACCATTTATTTCTTGTGCCATAACTGTCATTAAATTAATGAGAAAAAAAATTAAATTATTTGTTACACATTGATTTTCTTTATAGATCTTTTACAGGAACAAACCGAAGTTAAAATCTATATAGTTCTTGAATGACCTTATGTAACTTTTAAAAGAAGGTTTCTTCCCCCCTAGCGTTTTTTTTTTTTTTTTTAATCAATTTAGTTCTCTGGTTAAGACATTCTGAGCCAAAGCAGCTACTTCTAGAAGAGTCAAGCTGCCCTCATACATATTCTATTGCAGAATATTGACATCATGTGAAAACAGTGGTGATTAATCCTAAGATGCTCTAGAGTAAGTCACTGAATAGTTGGTGCCAGGGAAATTAATTTTAGCTTTGAAAATCTATACTTACTCTGGGATGAAAAACAGGGAAAAGTACTACCTGAGATTCAGGTAATATTAAAGTTTCTTTTGAAGGTAAATATTATTTTCTCATCCACTGTAGTCCTTTGGAACTAGGAGTAGTCTTCTAGTCTTTTAAGAACTCCTCTGGCATTCCCCAAGTTCTCTTCCTTCACTACAGTCCATGCTTTTGATTAGTGCCATGGAGCAGGATTTAGGTGACCAAACACAGACTGATCTCACTTAAGAGCCACAGAAAGAAATAAGCACTTCCAGGGCATGTGTTCTCTCTCCTAAAATATTTGCATGAAATTCTGTTCTAAAGCAACTCTTTCCTTCTGCTCACTCCCAAGGAGTTTCTGGTCATTACCACAGATTTAAGTATCTACACAACAATCTGAACCTTCTGAGCTCCTTGTCACTGTGTCTGAGCCAATGTCTAGCATGATCATTAGGAGTTTTCTTAGGCTGACTATATGAAAAAAAAATATGTGGAAAGCATTTTAAAAATAAAATGGAAACATTTGTACTTCAATGAAAAAAATTGTCAAGTTTTCTGCTTTGGTTTGAATTTCCTTCATAAACAAAGTGCTTGGTAGTTTTGTCTTGTTGGAACACTAAGGATATTTATGTTACGTCTGGTCTTTGAAATGTATGAGAGTCTGTGGGTCAGGGCAGTGATCACCCTTTTTCGAAAAACTAAAATTAACTTCCTTTACTATAGATTAAAAAATATCCAAAAGAAAAAAAGAACAAAACAAAACAAACAAACAAACAAAAAAAAAAAGATGGGAGAGCCATTTAGGGATGTCTTAGCTTATTTTCTGATTAAAAAATGACTGCTGCAGAAATCAATAGTTCTTGATCTAATGAATCCTTTGCTACCTCTGTGATGACATATTCTCTACCCAATTTTATCCTATTTAAATTTCCCGTAGAATAAACATTAAATACTAACTCAGCATGGGTCAGTCTGGAGCCCTCTATTTGTGTAGTTTCAGGCAGAATGGCTGAAGTACTAATTTTTAGTGATAGAGTTGCCACAGTGAGTTGGAATTAGAAAGAGAAGCAACACAACCCCAACAGAAGAGAAGCCTGTGCAGTATTCCCGTGCACTAAAGGGAGATTGTGAGCACAAGAATTTAACACAGCTGCAGGAAGTGGAACCAGGTGAATGATGGACTGAGTGACAAGTTGCATTGTCTTATTTTAGCTACTCCTGGTTTACTCAGGAGTGCCAGAAGCTGCCAGACTGGCAGCTGCAGGGGTAGTAGTTGAATATCCATGGCAGAGACAGCAGGCACAGTGGCAGAGCCTGTCTCACTTGTGCCACCCTGGCCACAAGCCTGCAGCTTGCCCAGAAGCAGATCCAGATGTAGTGGGAACAATTAGAACCAAAGGAGAAAATAGCAAGAATATTAATAGGAAAAATAAATTAATCTGTATTAAAGGCAGATAAAAGGAGGTTTTATAGCACTGTGACAGTGAGTGCAGCCAGCATGTTTTGACTTCAAGAGAATTAAAGAGCAGCGGTCAAAAGGCCTTAGCCTTGTTAGCCTTGTTCCAGCATGTATTATAAATAAATGAAAGAAAAATAAATGGCATGATCATCCTGATCAGGTGTCCTGAGAGGTTTCTTTGTGCTGCTTAGCAGGAAAAGGCAGAATGCTGGTGTGCAGTGGTGTGCATGACACAAGTGGAGTGGGTTGCTCCAAGCAGCTCTTGTGGCTGGAGCAGAGCATTTCAGAAGAAACCTCTCAGGGCTTTCTCCATGTAAAATAAAATGCCTACAAGTTTTTTTCTCTGAAGGAAAATAGCTGTGGTCTCTTAAAGTCATCGAGTTTGCTGCTTTACAGTGTATTTCCCAAAGCTTGGTGCACATTGTAGCACTGGCTGGGAGTTGCCCAGGACACTGGGCAGTGCTGGCAGAGAGCACTCATCTTCATTATGTCATCTTATAACTATAGGGAGGGAACTGTACCAGCCTAAACATCACTTTAGTTTCTGAAAGTTGGAAATGCTACTACTTACCTGTCTAGAATCAGCTTTCCAGTACCCTGATAAGTCAAAAAGACTGATATTCCCTTTTAGTCTGAGGCCCTATTTTATCTCAGAACTTGGATTCCTAATATTTAAAATGTCTGTTTTGTTATAATAGTATAAATAAGATTAGACTAGAAGATGGATCATGTTCTGCATGGATATGGTTTGACATTACTAAGCAACTTGCAGTTGGAATGATATGCAAGCATTACCAAAAATGTTCATGGAGGTTTACTTCCACTAAGTTAAAAAAGTAGTACAAATATAAGAAAAACTCTACAAGAGAAAAGTTTATAAGGAAAATTTCAAAGCAAAGTATTTTAAAAGCAGATCACTGAAGAAAAGAGATTTTTGGCATCAGTTGTATTGTTGAGACATAAGAGTTCATATGGCCTGATTCAGGGACTCTACAGCAGAACGTCATGCTGAGCAGGGGCGAAGAACACACAGCTATATCTTTTTCTCCCTGTGAAATGCTAAGGCTTTTTTTTTGGGNGGGGGCGGGAGGGGTGGTGAAGCCATGCAGATGGCTTCTCCAAAACATCCTACTCCAGTCACAAGAGCTATTTGGAATAATTTGTTTCTCCCTGCATTGAATTGGTTCTAAAAGGCATAGTGCTCATCAAAATATTTTTAATTTCCTCCAAAATAATAGAGATGTGTTTAAACGTATGTGACAAATGAGTTCATGCAATGATGATTTTGTTCATTATTCATAAGAGGCCACTGGGGGTAGGTTCACAGGCAGTAGCACTTCAGATAGTGCTGACGTCTCTGTGACTTGAAATATTCACATGCTGTGGCTCTTCTTCTAGTCTGGCTTTTTTTGGCAGTCACAAAGCTACAAAGCATTGAAGTCCCAGAATCCGACTTTGCTTCATCTGCTTCTGACTGTGGCCCATGCTGGGAGTCTGTCCCTTCTAATGAAGTGCTTGTCTTCACCTGGGCAATTCTAATGGTTGTAGCTCCACAATGGTTTTGTCTTGGGAGCCTGGGATTCACTATTTGGCCTTTTTTTTGAGTGTCTTTCTTTTACATCCTCCTTTCACACACTGAGATGATGTTTTCTCTTTGCAAGTATCCGGGCCCAGGGACAAGTATTTACATCTTCAGGCAGGCTCCCATCACCATGGACTGTTCCCCAGGCATGTCAGAGGGAGGCTGAGGGCTGGCTGTGAGGGAAGCAGAGCTGTCTGCTCCCTGCATTGCTCACCTCCCTGGGTCAGACCATGGTGGGACGGCAAGGGGAGTAAGCAGAGCGGCCTTTGCTTCTGACTATGCTGTGTTGATTTGATGGGTGTCAGATAACAGCATCTCAACATGTGTCAGTCCAGAAGCTTTTTAAAGAACAGAATTACTGTTAAATCCCTCTTGCAGATAACCAATTATTATCTTTCTGTAACTTTTGTCACCAATCCTTTTGTCACCTGCTAAACCCTGTTTAATTAGTGTAGTAGTGGGGCCATTTTTATGCACCCTGCCAGTTTTACTGGTCTGCTTTTTTGCTGAAGTGCAAAAGAGAAGGGAATGTCTCCAGCTGAGTGAGATCTGCTTCTCAGATTCTTTGTTTTCTTTATAGCTCCTCTCTAACAAGAACAGAGCTTGTTCTAACTTGTATCTGCTGGTGGCAGCTTTTCAAGGGCTTCCAGCCTGGGATAAGGAGTGGGCTTACACCCTCCTAGTGCATTCCCTGTGGCTCAGTGTCATTGGCAAGGGCAGCTTCAGGCTGCTGGGAACTTGCTTGAAACTGCTCTCCGAGTTAAGATTATGTGCAACAGAGTAGTTTGCCAGAGCTTGCTGAGTAGTGGAAAAGGAGCAGTGTGACAGCATGACACTGAATTTCTCAGTGTACTGGAAGTCTTGTTCTAGATGCCATCTTCATCCCATGCTCAGTTGCTCAGTAAATTCATTTGTATTTTAGCTCCACAAAAGTCAGCTGACCTCATAGAATGTGTGAAGGAAAAGAAGTCAGCTTTCCAGTTCTGGAAGTGTTGAAGCAGTTCCAATTTCACCCTTGAAAATGCTCCAATCTGCTAATGTTCATTTTCTTCCCCTTATTTCTAGGTGCTTATCATAGATATTATAGGTAGAAAAGCTGTACTAGATCAAATACTGATTTCATATGCCTGCCAATTAAGGATTTCTCCCACAAGATACCTTTTAATTACAATTAATCATTAACTTAGTTGTTTTTAAAACAAATTCAAATTAACTTTCTGCCATTCCTGCTGCAAAACTAATATACAACCATGAATAACTTCCTGTGGGAAGTCCTTGATGCTTTTCCTTTTAATATGATGTGTGGCAAGTTATCACTATCCATATTTGTAATTGCTTAAACAGCTTTCAATCCAGAAGTTAGTACACCATCTTCTTCTGTTTTATACTTTCTGGGATATTTGACTGAAATCCAAACACTTTCATCCAACATGTTCTCACTAATTTAGTCATTGCAATATCCCAATCACTTAGGACAGCATGCTTTCTTTGCCTAAGTTGCTTTTGCTGGTGTGGCATTGCTCATCAGGAAGAAGTCGTGCCTTCGGTTTGCAGTGTCTCCAGCAACAAGTCTTTCCTGGCTGCTGTGGTGAGAGATGTCTGTATTGCTTACTGTGACAAAGTAAAGGCATCTCATGTGACAGGCTGTTGTACCTGTAAGAGGAAAAGGTCTGCCCAGGACAAGTAGAGAACATGCTGAAAAAAAAGTTATTTACGAGGCACTTCTGTGTGCTGAGTTATCTTGACGTCTGGAATAATAGGATCAGGATGAAACAGAGAACGAAAACAAGATACAGCTTAAAGTAAAGGAGGCCCTCCGGGTTTGCTTGTCCTGTACAGCCCATAGGAAAGGTGAATGATGCCTCAGCCACTTGTGGGGACCAGTGTTGCCAGTGCAGAGAATGAGGTGTTGCCATCACTGTGAGAAGCAGTCAGGAGAGATCATCTGGGAGCCAGGCTGCAATTCGGATTGCCCACCACAGGCACAATCTGCTGCATTGACAGCCCTGATGAGAAGGGATTAGAAGGGCTTTGTCTGCTCACTTGAGTCTAATGACAGGTGAGAGACAATATGGAGACGATCTATAAATACGTCAGGAAAGACAAGAGCTGTGTGAGTGACAGGAGTGTGTTGGCACAAAAGCCAAGAGCAGGTATGGTGGCTGTGAATAAACACAAACTGGAACAGAGAAGCACCTTCTGATCCATACAGGATGGAAGTCTGACATGAAAGAGACAGAACACGGCTTTTAAGAGGAATGTGACATGTTTATTGGGAGAGTTTATTTAGTAGGTTGTCTACAACAGCAAGTTGACCAAGCTCAACAATCTAATCTTCTGTCACTGTCCTGGACTTGCTCTGAGTTGGAGCCCACCAGTCAAGTCAGCCCTACAGTGACAACTGCAGGAGGGGAAGATGTTCCCTTGCAATGTCCCTTTTGCCAGTGATTGCATCAGACCCAATGATAAATGTGCAAAACATTTTTTTTCTTTCAATATTTTTCTAAGGAAAAAAGTTGAATTCCTTAGGCTCGGTTTTTCAGTGAGATCTTCCTTTATTTTCTATGTAGGAAAGCCCTTTTATCACCTATGGCTCTTAGTGTCTCCAACATTGCTTCTGTGATAATTTGTCTAATGTTATACACTGATAATTTACTAGACAAGAAAAGGAATTTTACCTGGCATAGTAATAGGATTATGAAATTAAATTGAACTGGATTTAGCTATTTGCCTATGCATATAAACCTCTTCTTCCTTACCCTAACTTCAGTATCCCATTTATTTCAGCTATAATATTGTATCCCATTTATTTTAGCTGCAGTACTTTGCTTATAAATAAGACATGAGACTTTAGTTCTAGATGCTTCTCTGAAACACTTTAGTTTGTAGCTTTTAATCTAGCTCATGAGATAAGACAGTAATTACTGATGGGAAAGATCGATGCCTCCAAAGCTAAGTGAGTCCAAGGAAAAATTTCAGTCATCCCACAGAAGAATAAGTTTCTGCAATTACCTATCAGCAAGTATCAGAGATCCTGTTTTAGCTGAGGTGAATGATTGCTTAGAGGAGTGAATCTGGACTGAAGTGTGGTCTCTCACGTTTTCCACTACTAAAATCCGTTTTATTTGCTATAGCATCCATACTGCTTTTCAGCTTCAGCCTTTTTCATATTTTGGTTGTAGCTGTATTAAAACTTATTTAGGGTTAAGCAGTTATGCCCGTCTGTATGGTGTCAGTTTTTTCTTCTCCATTCCAGGATAAAGGCAGAGGAAGGGAAAGTCTCCTTCATTTGGGTATATTATGTCAGTGTGACAGCCCTGTCTCTTAACAGGCATGTTGTTTCATCTTGCATAGCTTTAGTCTATGGATACAACTACTGGCATTGGTTCCAAATAAATTTGCTTGGTTCTGTTCTTACTACTGATCATTAATTATGGTGGTTACACAGTACCATATTATCCATGTGTTTTTGCTCTTGGAAATTTTCTTGAATAACAGCTGAAGTAATGTGAAGGTGCTGTTACAGCAATTTAAAACCTCAGCTTTATAAAACTAGGGATGGAGCCTGCTAATGAAATTTGAAAGCAATACGTGTCTGTAGGCTCTGCTGGGAAGTAGCTTCCATCTGCACAAGTTCACCTGCTGCAATTCTGATTTAGCTTCACAATCTGTTAGTTACTACTTTTTGACTTGATTATTGTTTATTTGTAGATGTTTAACATAGAAATTTGTTACCAAAATGGGTCACATAAAGCATTGGAACATGAATTTAAAGAGGAACTGAGAGGGAAATCGGTGCTGCTTTCCCAAACTTCATGTTACTGCATCCTTGCTGAAACATTTGGAAATGTGTTGGCCTTGTTTACAGTCTCACCAGGGTTAAGGGCCACAAGATGTCAGTGTAGCATCAAACATGAGGGAATGGCAAGCGGGTTTTCTGCAGCCCCTTAAATTGTCACGCTGGTAAAAGCCTGCTGACTCCAAGTACAGAGCGAGGCACGGTGGTCAGGAAATGGTCCATGTGATGAGGAGTCACTGCTGAGCCTGGAGCACGGGAAGCAGCCGGGGAAGGCAGGCAGAGCATGCACTTAGTAAGGACTATGTATGGAGGTAAAAGGCTGAGTGTGCCCGAAGGAACTGGGCAGTGCAGCTCCCATTTTCCTGTAGAGCAGAATCCTCTGGGCTTGCCCGGCTCCATTTCTTCCATTCAACCTGTTGGTTGCTACTCACTGGCACTAGAGAGAAATGCGTTTTGTTATGCATTTCCTACTCTATTGCCATATGTCCTTACACTACAAAGTAGTAATTCTTAGTCCTGTGGGGGGAAATTATTGAATAGTGGTGAGAAATAGCAAGTGATAGAAAAAGAGTTCCTTTCATTGTCTTCTGGGTGACTGCTAAAGAAAATCTGGTTCCTGAGTTCTGAGACTGATAATTGCTAAAGAGACATCTCCAAAAGCTTGTGTTTGTTGTTAATTTCTTTCCCACAGTTTTCTATTTCTTTAAGAAACTATAGCATGAAAAGTGTAGTATGAGTCCAATACTGAACAACCAAGCTATTTGGAAAATGCATCTTGGCACACTGGAACTGTGGCTCCACTTTCCAGGAGCGGCTGTTTTTGGATGCAAAAGGAACACTAGATAGTTGCCTGTATGTATCTGTGCCCCCAAGTGTGATAACAAAGGAACCCAGAGAAAATGGCACTGGAATAGCCTAAAGATATCTGGGCCTGATTCTGTGAGTTAAACCAACTGGTACTATTTCCTCAATCATCCATTTGTTCTCTTTTCCTTTTGGAGTTGCTTAGTTTTCCTTATGCACTGTCTTAGTCAGTAACTTTGGTGGCTCTGTAGTAAGGGGTCAAGCCATGGTTTCCCCTTCCAGTTCAGATTTATTCAGTCACAGTATGGGTAATTACAGAAAAGAGAAAAAAATTGCAAATCCATAGACTCATTGTCGAGTTTTGGACTTCTACGAATAATTAAAGGAACCCAGATATTTTATGATCTGCCAGATGAATAATTCTAGAACATATTTTATTAAGGAAGATGAAGTGTGGTGCTAATCTGTGGGAAAGTTTCCCTTCATTAATACAGAGCTGTTGGCACAGTTGTGGCCTGGAGCTAAAGTTGTGACTGAGCGTCACTCTGAGACTCAGACATCTGTGTTTGGGATCTGTTTGGCACGTGGGCTTCCAAAATACTCCCTGTCTTTCTCATTGATTGAAGCTAAAGCCAGTGCCATAGATATGAAGAGCACAGAACTGCTTAAAAACCAACACTTGCACACCATTTCCAGTTTGTGTCTCTTTAAATCTGGGTTTTTTTGAATTGTCATTTTCCAGGCTGTTTGTCCATGAAGAGAGGTTATGACACATCACTGAGAACTGGGGAATGGGAGCCATGGTTGGGAAATGAAGACCCCCGTGGGAACTGCTAGCCCATCTCTGTCTCTCCAGAGCACAGAGAGAGCTCATCTGTAATGACTGGACATAATGACATGCATTTCTTTAACTCATATTTTCTCACTAAATTTGTGCTTTGTTTAAACAAGTGTCTCAGTGTTGTGGTTTTTGAAACTGCTTGGGAAATCTGGGCTGAGGGTAACAGAAACCATGGTGTTTCTGTGCCTTTAAGCAAAATTTGAAGCAGTGCTTCATGCAGAGCTACCAGTCTCATCCAAGGCAAAGGAAATCCAAGTAATCTAAATGACAGAAAAGATTTCTGAACATCACTGAAATGTGACTTTGCTGGTATCTCACTTCGGTATAGTTTAATTTCATTGATGCAAATTGTAAAAAAGGTAAAAATAGATAATAATGACACCAAGACCAGACTTGCTGAAGCACTTTTTATCTATGTGACCATGCAAGCCAGCAGTTACTCAATGTTGCAGGATAAGTGCCGAGTTTTGGTTTTGCTATTTTTGTAAAAAAAACTGGTTCAGTGACAAAACAATGACCTGATAAAACTTGTTTTATTACTATATTACTCATTCTTTTTTCCATTAGATCTGTGCTATGGTAGGATATAACCATCAGAATAACCAGGCAATCTCATTTTGCACACTAAAACCTAACCAGGCATTACCTAAACAATTTCTTGCCATTGTAAGTGACAGCAACATTTGATCCTATTTCTGCCAAAATCGATACATGAAAAGTCACAAAGATAATACATTAAATGAACTAAGTTGCTCAACAATTCTCCTCTTGCTCTGTGTTTATGAACATAAAATGTTCCTCTTGACATTGTGGGCTTTTAGAACACACATATATTTGGACTTCTTTTTGTGGTGAGAGTGTTAAGAATGCTAAGTCTTCATTAATGTAGGGGGCCTTATAACAGATGCATATGGATAGATGCTCTGATTTTTATTACAGCCTGTTAAATTATTACCAGTCTACTCAGTCAAAGTATTATGCTTTAGGTAGAGGAATGAAGTATAATTAGTCTGCTTTGTTATCTTCATTATGGTTGTGGAGATGGATGAATAGATTTTGTGTCTGAGCTGGCAAATATTCTTGATAATATTTTTAGGCTGTTTCTCTTTAGATATTGGTTAAGGACAGCTTGGTGTTGGTGAAGCATCTTATGGCAAAGTGAGTTAGGAGTAAGAAAAATCAAACAGGTTGGCTTGAAGTAATGTTTCTTTCAGTTTTGTCAAATGTATACACTATGTTCACTTGAAAAGCTGCTCTTTGACTTAAGTGCAGTAATTATATTGCTCTCACCCCAAAGAAAAATGCAAGGAATCTTCTGATCATATGTTATATAACAAAAAAAAAAATAAAAGGGTTACTTCTGAAGGTCTCATTTGAGAATGATAAATGGAAGTATGTGTCCTGTGCTTAATGATTAGTATCTATCTATAAATCCAGGCATGAAGAACTGGGAGTGCTAATGCACCTACAAGAACACATCCAAATGATACAAAAATAGCTTTATGCACTGCATTTATCTGACAGAGACATGAATGGGTCTCCATTTCTCTTCCTTTTCTATTAACCTACTTGGGTTCACTACACTATCCAGCCACCTTCTGGTGTGAATGGAGGTAATTACTCCATTGATGTTCTAATTACCATCAGACTGCATTGTTGCTCACTGACAGGTGATAACAAAAGACTGTATATTTGACAACGGGCTTAAAAACCCCTTTCTCCTTCATGTTGCTCTCATATACATTATACCTAGCACAAAATCTGCTGTCATCCTTTGCCCTTTTGGGAAGGTGTCCTTTGCAGGAAGGCTGAATTTGAGAGAAAAATCTTTGTCATGTAGGCTTGCATTGCTGCTTTATCCCTTCAGTGTCCTGTTCCTCTTCAAGCCCATTTTCCCAGGCATTCCAGAAACAGAAAAAACCTCCAAATCTTTGACCAAATACTCACCCAGCCCACCTCTGCCAAGCTGCAACTCCAGGAGTTTAAGGCTCTAAAAAGAAGTTTTGGTCCTGAATGTGAGCAATCTCCCTTTGTTCAGTAGAGCCTGGTTATTAAAAATACACACCTTCTCCTTTCAGGGATAGCTTTGCCATTTTGGACTATATATGATGTCAAAAGCTGCTTGTCTTTTTGTATCTCAGTCTGGTCCTAAAGAAATGTAGCTGTGGGCTTTTGCCTGCCTGGCACTGTTTGTCCTGCCAGGTGATGCAGTAGCCCTGAGATCAGTATTAATGAGTGTGGGAACAGAGCCATAGCTACATGATGCTATCAGCAGGTTGTGCTTCCCCTGACAATGGATGACAAATTATCCACGTTGTGTATCCTCACTGATTTGCATGCGTGCGTCATGTTTGCTTCCAGTAAAGATAGATTTCAGATTTGCAGTATTCTAACACAACAAATAATGCAGCCTGGATGCCATGCAGATGAAGAGAACGTCCATTTCTTTGACAGCAGAATTTTGCAGTATTAGTGTACTTATAAATATGCTGTTTAAAATGGAACACTGAAAACCAATTACTGTAAAAAAATATAAAAGGTCAATCATGCCCAAAGAGAGATTAGGAAAAAAATGGAAGTGCTGTGTTGAAGAGCTCTGCAGTGTAATTGCCCAGATAACCTAGGGCCAGATGATATCAACAATATCAACATTGCTCATGCCAGTGAACATCTACCTCATTGCCTTGTCCCACTGTAACCAACAGCACTGCTGGGAGTGCTCAGCCTAAGGCTGTCAGAATTGCTGCCCTACAGAGATCTTAGGAAACTTTCAAATGTCATTAAAGCTCTGTAAATCTCAGTCACCTCACCAGCAATGCCTATGGGACAGCTGACTAAATACAGCCATTGTAAATCTGACTTCAGGTACAGTTTTTAAGTAAAAATGGATTGATAAAAGTATTTCTGCTGTGTAAATTACTGATGACCAGGCATTTGCAATTTTTATTTCTTGTTCTGCTAAGGCTAAGTGAAAACCATACAGGTTTTTCGGGGTCTGTTACAGATTTCAAAACATGCAAATTTCCCCAAGGATAAAGACAATCTTGTGTAAATCAGTTTAGGTCAATATTCAGGTCAGTCACATGAAGAAATGACTATAATGACCAAGTTAAATTTCAGTGAGGATTCAGGCTTGGGTGAATCTTGTTAAAACTTGGAGAAAGAACTGGGAATTTTCATGTAGAATTGCACTGGCGTGTATGAGCCTCTGTAGTCCTGAATGCTACCTGTAAGTGATGCTCTGAGCAGAGGTCTATAGCTGCAGCCTAATTCATACAGAGAAAAAGGCTGAGTGGCCAACTTTTAAAGTTAGCTGATGTGAGGCTTGCTCCTCCTAGAAGTTTGCAGGAAATCAACAGCATTTTTTTTAATAACCCACCTCATCACTGATTTGCACTTAGCTTCAAATAGAAGTACTTTATTTCCTTTATTATTATATGAAATGCTTTCCTCCTCTTTTTAAAGGAAGGCTTCAAAGTTGTCAACCTAAAGTGACAATAATGCTGTTTAGAAAAATTCTCTGTGGCATGAGGTTTCACACCAAATGCTATGAAGTGAATAAAATCATCCTGAAAAATAGCACTTGAGCATGAAAGGCCATCTCAGCATGTTTGAGTGATTCATGTAACATATAGTCAAGATATATTTGATCTGAATTTTTCCTATGGGCATAAAAATTCTGAATAGTTAGAACAAAAATTTTTCCAGTTACATCTTTGGGGTAGCATCTACTCATTGGGAAACTTCCTGAAGATCATTTAGGTTTTGTTTCTCCAGTGGTAACCTGGCTGGGTATGTGGCCACATCATTGCTTACCTTTCTTGGGAATCAGGAGGAGGAAGGGAGAATGCCTTGTGATTTACCCCCGGAGACAGGCTGTGCACAAAGCAAAGCAATGCTGTGATGTGCACGTGGGTACTACTGAATCATGACAAGATGTATCTTTAATTTCAAGCTCAACAGCCACAGCAATCCTTTTCAGTGAATTCAGAGTATTTCAGAAATAATCTAATAAACTTCAGACTACATTTTTACCATGGAGACTTTTCTGTCTTTCTGGCCCTTTCTTGGGGATTACCTTTCTTTTCAACAGATCAGCAATGCCAAAAAAATCTGCTCCCTGCTTTTTTGCTTTCTTTTCTTCATATCTTCTTGAATGAAACCAATTAGGTCTCTGAATTAGGAGCTTTTTGAGTTTGAGGATTTTTTTTTAATAGCAGCCTGGAGGAAGAGGTTTGAACACCTGCAGTTTCTTGATGGAGTGTCACAATTTGATTTTCCCAAGTCTTGATGTTCTTCCCCTTTTCTCTTTCCTCTTTTGGTGTCAGGCTAATATTTGTACCTTTTGATACGCAGACCTCCACAGGGATTTCTGGGCCTTAACCCTGGCATTTTCAGGCTCTGTTACATTTGTTAAAACCAGTTTTGTGATCACTAAAAGCTTTGAAGAAAAATTCCAGAAAAAGTATTTTTTTCCTTTATCTCATTCCTTTTTTGGGGGGATATCAGTGCCCTTAATGCTTCTCCAGAAGACGGAATAAATTTAAAAAAAAGAGGGGAAAAAAAAGGGAACGAACTGCTGTTCCCTTGGCACCCTGAATGAAGTAGAGCAGGGAGCACAGAATACTTATGTGCCTGATAAATGGCTGTGTTACTGAAAGCTAAAGCTCTGAAATGGCAAGACAAGGCATGGAGGTCTTGTCTTGTTTAAAGGATGATGATGTACACTTGTTTTAGGGAAATCAGATTGTTAGGCTGACTTAAGGCTTTGATTTACCTGGGATTAATGCAACAGATTACATATAAAATAGGTCACATGATGGAAATCAGGAATAATTCTTTGTGGAAAAACAAAAGCACTTGATAATCCCCTAACCAGCCTATGAGAAACAAAGGTGTACTGAGATGATTCCCTTCCATATGAGTCCAGTGATGTGGGACTACTTAGGGAAACCCTCTCTCCACCCTGTAAGAGGCCAGAACCTCTTTGGAGTGATGAAGATTCCCTGGGGATTTTAATTCTGGGGAATTTTTTTGTCAGCTCCTCCTCATATTATGTTTGAATAGTACTTCCTAGACAGAACCCACTGGTTGATGGGAATCTGGTACAAGGTTTTGCATGTCCTGCACTTTGATTTATGCCATGTGGAACCCCTGCCTTGTTTGTCCACAGAATAACCTATGCTGTTTTCCCCTTGTAACTTTAAAAGTATGGCTTATAATTGGAGGGAATGAAGAATAGGGGTGCAGTTAGGACATGCACAAGACTGGAAATGTGAGATGTGAAAGTTGGGGGCAAGACCATGGATTGAATCAAATAATGGAAACATGAGTTACACCAGAACAGATCAAAACAGGGCCAGAAACTGGGAGATGTACAAATTCTGGTCATCAGCAGAGACCCAGAAAACTTCTGGAAATGATCTTTCAGAAGCAGAAGGAACATAAAAATGAGAAACCAGCAAGAAAATAAAAAAAAATAAAAAGCTTCGAAAAGAAGAGGTTAGGTTTTCATCGTGTCTCCACCACTGGATGGAGGATTATGGGTAATGGGGCTGAAAAAGCATGGAATGAGCCGTTCATTGTGAAGTGGATCAAAGCCACTGATTTTGGACAGAGTAGGATTTGTCAGGATTGTGACAAGGTTAGAATGTGGGCCCTGAACTACTTTAAGGCATTCTCAAAGCTCTGCAAAGTGAGAGAAACTAACCTACTGCTACAGCTCACCCAAGGAAAACTGCTGTGTGACAACTTCAGGAATTTAGGCCAAACTGAGTAGGGAAAAGCAAAAATATCTTTAAAACTTACTTTTCTATTTTCAAAGTCGTATTATATTCCAGAAATGCAGGAACTTCTCTTTCTACATTTTTGCACAGAACTTATTGTCTCTCAATTAAAATAAGGCATTCCAATTTCACTTAAAAGCTGGTCTAATAAGAAAAAAGACTCAAAACCTTTCAGCAAATTGAATAGCAACAAAATCAGAGTATAGTGAGAGGCCTCTGTCTTAATTAAAACTCCCAACAGTTAAAATAAATAAAGTGAATTGCATTTGATCTAACCTTTTTATAATTTAAGTTCATCCACCGAAGTAAAAAAAAAAAAAAAAAAGAAAAAAAAAAGTCCATTATTTCCCCAGATCTAATTAGTTCTAGATACAGGTACAGATTTTCTGCCTTTTTTTCTTTAGGTTTCAGCATTCACCCAGCACAGTATCTCTTGATCTGTCAATTTTTCTGAGCCTTAACTTAAGGAAGATGGAGTTACTCTTGAAAAGTCTATTGTAAAGAAAAAGATTGATCTGATGCTAACAGAGGTATTAAACCCCAAGGAACTGAAAGACACCTGTGGATTTGAAGTAGAGGAAACACTTCCTGTGCCAATAAACTGTGAAAGAAGAGTTCTGTTTACTGCACGTGGCCAGCAGTTGCCCAGCATCAAGGTGTGTACTTCAATGTACTTCAGTGCTGCATCCAGGCAGGCATCAAGGATTCTGAGAAAGCTTGGCGCTTTAGCCCTTAGCCAAGCAATCAGTATGTCATTTAAACAGCATTTCTGATCCTTGAGACAGATGTACAGGTTACATAAATTTTCTTCTAGAAAAGCCAGGAAAACTACCTAGGGCAGTAGCTAAGTTTCCCCTGCCTGATGTCACAGAGTTAGCACAGAGTTAGAGTGGCTTTCTGCCTTACAGAGCATCCTGCTTTTCTCTCTAGCTGTGCTCTCCCAGCTGAGCCCCACAGACTGCAGAGATGCTCTCATTTGCCTTCTGCCTCTGTGAATGCCTAAGCAGAACCAGCTCCAGCCGGGAGAGCAGGGGGCTGTACTGGGTCAGGGTGTCATTTGCCACATTCAGTGGAGAGTGAGATTTGGCCATACTGATTTGGCCTTTATGTAGTGGTGCTTATAGGGCAGGAAGACACTTGGCCTCCATATGTGCTTACTTTGTCCTGTCAGTGCAATAAACCACTGCAAGGGCAGCATTTAGGGTGAAGGAGCTCAGAGACTCCAGTCATACAATAGGATTTTGTTTCTTCCTAGCCAATAATAATTACTGGTCAGTGCACTTCAGAAAGTTAAATGATTTCCGAGCTCAGCAAATCTGTGAAAAGGCAAAAGGCAAATTTATCCTGTAAAATTTCCCTCTCCTCCTCCAGATGAAACCTGTCTTCTCTCTTTGTCTTGTGTGTTATAATCTGTCACACACATGTGGTTGAGACTGGGACCAGGGACTTGACTGCTCTGCTGAGTCTGGCTGAAGCAGCTTAGTCTGCTACCAAGCCCTGAGCTCTCCCTGCCCTGTGGCAAGAAGTTGCCACATCTGCAGCCAGATTAGCACAGAGGAGCATATGCAGTATCTCAGCTATGACTGTGGCAGCTCCTGCATAATTGCAAGCATGTTGTCATTGACTCTTCAGGCTAATTAGGCCAGAGAGGTGAGATCACACTGGTAAAAGAGCCTGTGAGTGAGAATGGCTGAGATGTTTGCACACATTCCCTTCTGCTGCTTTTCTTGAAGCGTGTGGGAGGTCAGCCAAGGAGCAGGGAGGTCAGCAGGGTATGGGAACATCTTTAAACACTTCAGCTGGATTCACTAGTGCTCAAGAGTCAAGCCCTAGGCTTTATCCTTGTGGACTTGATCAAATTGCCTATGGTTTCAAGGTCTTTCTTGAAGATATTTTTTCTTGAAGTGCTACTTTTTAAAGAAAAGTTGGAACATTAAAAATCAGAATTAAAAAATACAGTCTCACAACAGGAAATTTGCAGGTCAGTTAAAATCCCTCTCTACCTCACCCTACATAGAGCAAAACCCTATTTTTTTGTCCCCTGCAATACGATACCTTTCAGTGACCTTTTTCTTTTTTTTTTTCTTCCCTTACTAGAATAAGTCCTCTTCACTCATTCTGCTTTATTTAAAAGGACAACATTCCTTTAGTCAAAAACACCAGTGATAAATTTTCAGCTCCATGCAACACTCCTCTATATCAAACATCATCTTGGGCAGTGTCCCATCTCCTTGTGTCTGTTCCATTTGCTGACCTGATAATGTTAGGACAACAGGAATATGACATGGGATTTATGGTTTGGACTACAGCAAGGGATGGGCACCTATGTACAAACTTTTAAACTTGATTCTCTCCTTCAAAATGAAAAAGTAACCAGAGAAAGAATGCTATCACTTTCCCTCTGGTTTTCTGTCTCTAAGGATACCTGGTTAGAGTTCATGTATTTATCACTGCCACCAAAGATGCATCATACTAGGCAGAATTATGAAGAAACAAAAAAGAGCTGGTTTATTCCTTTTTCATGGGTACCTGGCTGTGGAGAAGAGACATCATGCTAGAGCATCCCCTGGTAACCTCAGTGTTGCTTGACCCAGAGCAGATGTGATTTTTCTGAGAGGCTGAGCTGTGTGACAGGGAACAAGCTGCTAGGATAGTGTGGACATCTGGTCTGGGCTGTAGTTCAGAAGATGTACAGAGAAGTGGCTGCAGTTTCTGTGCTGTCTGTAGCTGCCCAGAGCAGTGCAGTGGGGGACTCTTACCCCTAGGATGAGCTGTAGATGGCCAGAACATCTCCTCTCCTGTCTTGGCCAAGAGCAGCAAAACCGGGATCTGAGCTGGCAGAGTTGCGGGCTCAAATGTCCATGCAATTAAGATATTTCACAGAGATTTCTGCCCTAGTATAATAAAACCACAACTTTTGGAAATCCAGACATAACCCTTCCTTACTACATTCATTACGGAGTGATGAGACGACTTTTGATTTTTCACTTCTGATGACAGTTGTCTGATCCAAAAAAAAAAGGGAAGGAGTCAGTAGAGATAATCCCTTGGGAGCACAGTATTTAACACTCATTTGGCAGGTGATATTTACCCTGTTTTAAGAGGATTAGACACAGAATACCAGTCAAGGTATCTCCAACATCAGCTATTGCCTTGCACAGTCTCTGCCCTTTTAACCATCTCTTTTGTAACACTGGGGGCCACTCCTGGTTCATCCACTGTTCAGGGCCCAAGGTTTTTCAAAAAATGAGAGCATGAGAGGGAGAAACTCTGCAAACAAGACACATCAGTGCAGTTGTATTGAAGTTGCTATCAAGGCTTTTATCGGTATGCCAATTGCACTTCAGCTTTCCAACTGTACAGCTCTCTTGTTTTTCAGACCTGCTCTTGCTTCTAGCATTTGAAAACACACCATGGACAAACCATTTAAAGGCAATAGTGCAAAATGCCAACAGAAAAATAAACAGGGAAGCAGGAGAAATGAAGGAGTTTGTCAGTTCTGGGTTGTTCTTTATTTATTTATTACTTAGTTTGTATTTGGGGTGGAAAGTATGTGTAATCATGTGGAAATTAAACTATGAGAGCTCGCTTGTGGGTGTTGAAGAAACACCTAATTTTTCTGAAAGAGGTGTCTGTTGAGAGATGATAAGGTAAAGCACGCTTCCAAGCTGAACTCCACTCCAGAACCTTTTGTAGGGGAATGAGGGTCCCTCCAGCCCCAGCAGTAGCACTGGGGCCACAAGATGATGCTGACTCTATGTCAGCAGGGTGTGCTGTGAGGCGTGGAAGGGAGGCGCAGCCTTCTTCCCTTTCTTTCTTTGCTTCGTTCTAAATCTTCTGCTCTTTCACCTCCTTTGTTCTCCAGCTCAGCTGGCACCCTGCTTGCTTGGCTGCCCAGGAAATGTTCAGCTGGCAGCTGTGCCAGGCAAAAACCTGTGGAGGAGTGTCTGAGACCACGTCTGTGGCGACGGCCCTCGTGGCTGTTACCTGCTTTATAGAAAGGGAAACTGGTATTATTCAGCCAGTTATCTGAACTCGGGAATGGATAATGAGAGTAACACTGCAGCTCTTCTTAATGTTCATTGCAGAATTCAGACCTGCTACCACTACTGCACCAAAGGACACTGTGTTTAACCCTTGGGTAGCACATTCTCTTAAAGCCTCAGCAGAAGGGAAAAGGAAAACCTTTTATAGCTGTGTTTTTTTCTCAAAGCATGAAAAACGGAGCAGGTTGAAAAAGAAGACTCAAAGACTGCTACATCTGTGGCACACAAACAGATGGGGAAATACAAACAGAGGAGGGATCAAGCCCAGGGCCAGTGAAGAAACCATTTCCACTGAATGCATTTCTTGGTCTGGGTCAATCCTTTTAAGCAAATTTGTCAGGTGTTTGAGGCAGTGCACACCTTTTATATCACACGTGGAAACTGGGATGTGAAGCCGGCTTTGACTTGAAAGGCTTGTATGAGAATCCGTGTTTGAGACTGTGCCAGTGTGAAATGACAGCTACAATAAATGGAAAATACTGCCTTTTATGCATGTGCTTGCTATTCTAGCTGCTTGAATAAACATTACATCAAATCTCAGCCTGGGGATTGAACCTGAACTCAGATGATGTTTTGTTTTTAGGCTACCTTATCCCTTAGCTTCCCACTGACGGTGGAACTGGCACCTGGAGGCCAGGCCCATGTGGTTATTTATTGTGGCACACAATATCTGACTTAGCAAGCCCAAGCCCAGGCAAGGGATCTCCATGTGATATATGGAGCATGAGAAGTCAGTTGTCTCGGAGTGGGAAAAAAGGCAGAGGATATACAGAGCAGGGAATTTCAGTCAGAATTCATCAGTCATCAGCCAGAGCAATAAAGATCCTGGAAAGGCTTTACTGCCCATCAGGGAAGTTCTGCACACTTTCTCAAATCTAAAAACATACAGTGGGGAAGACCAGGAGTTTAATGGCTCATTTTCTGCCTTGCATTAAGTCATTTCATCCATTCTGGGGAATATTTGCCACCTATTCTTAAACTCACTTTTCATTTACGTTTCATGTGCTGGGCTCTGCAAGTATATCTGCTTTAATTATTTTCTTGAATTGTCCAAATATGAAACAATTGGCTGCAAATGTTTCATCAGCTAAGCCTTATATTTTCTATTAAATTTTAATGTTTACATCTTTTATTGGTATAATAAATAAATAAATTTCTATTGAAAAATCACTCTAAAGGAAATGCTTAATTTAAAAAGATATTAAATTAATTACTTTATCTGGCTTTTATAATAAAATGCTAAGAACACAAACATTTTGAAATGTTGTAATTGTAGCAGATTGGTTTTCTTTCTTTTCATTCAGGCAATTGTTTTGGTAAATATTTCCAACTAGTCATAAGTTCCTTATGAACTCATTCTAATAAAATAAGATTTTTCTCATTATTATTTAATATTACATGAAACATTTTGGGGAAAAGCTATAGAAATAGTAATGGTGATTATGTAAGTGAGTAGGAAATTTAAAAAATATTCAGTGGGCATTTTTATTGCTTGTTGCTTTGTGGGTCCTGTTTTGGAATGCTGACGGGGAGTAAGTATGTGTATGACATGAATGTAGGGTTGTGTCCACAGCCAAGGCTACAATCGAGTGGAAGGGATATAAAGTGTGCTAAGAGTGTTTTAGGTTTCCAAAGGAAGTTTTTTAGCTCTGTTAGTAGTCAAGCTCATAGAATGAATTAACTACAGGGTCGTTGGGGGCAGTGTTGATGTTGGGAGTGGCTGTTTAGGGGAATGGAAGCCTTTAGCTCACTTGCCAAATAGGAAATGAATTGATGGAGTAACTTTTGCTTTCTGAGTCAGTGAAAACACCACACGTGTGTCATTTCTTAAAATGTACTTTTCTGCCTGAACTTGAAATGCTGCTGAGTTCAATGGGAGAACTAATGTGTGAAAACATACATTTCATGTCCCCCCAGTGAATGCAGAGCAGGGTCCCCATGCAGAATCACACGAGTGCTCAGGCTGTTGTGTCATTATCTATCTGTGTGAGCGTGGGGATTGAGGGAGGAATACCAGTGTTGTGGCCTTGCCTTTGCCACTGACCTGCTGTACTGCCTGTCTCACCATCCCTTGGAATCTTATGTTGTTTGGTACTAAAATGAGGATAATTATAATTATTTACTTGAAATGGGAGCTGTGCAGCTTAATGAGGCAATAATTATGAGGTTTTCAACTCCAGAATGTGCTATAAAACTCAGAATAGTCATTGAAAAGAGGATTTGGGGGGCCAAGTTAATGACACAAAGTACAGGATGCCTAGCCTTTGTGACACTGTCTGATGATCTGGAGATGCTGCAGAAGAAAAAGTGTTACCACTTTTTCAAAAGTCTCACATCATTGTTAACTGTAGATTGAGTTTTACATCTTCCAAACCAGAGGTGACAACTCTGCACACACACCCTGCCCTGGACATAGAAGGGAATGGCTTGTTCCCCCTGTGGTTACCCTGGCTGGGCAGGCTCTCCTGTGGTGCTGAGCTCTGCTTGGGGAAGCCAGGACATGTAGCCTGGCAGAGCTGCTCCCATGCTTTAAACAAGAGCGGTGTGTTAAGTCTTTTGCTGGATGTGAGTTTTAGAATAAGTCTGTTCAGTGTTATGCCCCACTGCTGATCCACAGCCAGTGATGCTGGAGCGTGGCTGGCAGCATCATTTCTCTGCCAAAGGGTTTGAAGAAGCACCAGCAGGGCACTGGCTCAGCCTTATGTGTTTCCTTTCTGGCTAATACCAATGTAACAGTAACATTAACCAGAGCACAGAAGTGAAATGAGCCCTGAAAATATTAGTGGTATACAAAATTTACTTTACTGGTATGAAATTTTTCTCAATTTAAATAGAATTTTTAATGTAAAGGCTTTATAGGCCAGAAGAATTTATCCAGCTGTTCTATTGTACTTGGCAGCTGGCTTGCATCCAGGATATGTTTCTTGTTGTTTTGAAGTAAAGTAGAAAGCCAATATTCCTCATCATATTTTACGTGCCTTGAGAAAACCAAAACGTTTCTATACCAACAGTGCATTTACAGCAGGACCATCTAGGTCTGCTGTTTTGTGAGTTTTAATATGCCAGTGCTTTGCTCACTGCTGTCATTCTTTCCCTTTACCTACTTTCTACCTGGTGTATCAAGAGGAATTTCCCCTCCCCACTCTTTTATACAGTGCTGAGTTGATAGAATTTTTTGAACAAGGCAGATTTGGTTCAGATTAGGTGTACTGCTAGGGCGGAGCAAACTGATGAATTGTAAATGCTGTTTTTGGAAAGATGTGTCCAAGGCACTGCAGGTTGTTTGAACTCTAGGACAACACTGCAGCTTCTGACAAAAAGAGGAGGAGAAAGGGAGGGAGGGAGGGAGAAAGCACCTGTAGCAAAAATACATGACAGTGTTGTAGAGCATGATAGCCAGAGCAAGAATGAGGGGTCTGATGTTAAGCTGGGGATTGGGGTGGGAATCACCTCACCTAGCACTAGGAAGGTGGTTATCTCCTCCTGTGCAGTTAGCCCAAATTTCCCTCCAGAGACAACTCATTTAACCTACTTCAGTGTCAGCCCTCAAATGAGATCAGTTAGGATCCAGGAAGAATCTTTGGTCAATACAGACAAGCAGATCTTGACTAAGGAGAGCCTGGCCATGACTTGGTCATATCAGGTGGTTTCCACCTGGGTCCCGCACTGGGGTCACAACAAAGCAGGGGATTTTTGCACCAATTCAGAAACACTTCAGCTGTTAAAGGGAGCAATGGCCTCTGGGCCGAATGACAGGGACTTGTTCAGAACCCCCCAGGTCAGGAGGGCAACAGCCACGTGGGGAATGTATGGACACCATGTGCAGCAGCAGCTGAAAAGAATTGTTGTGCACCTGTGGAGTAAAGCTGCTGCTTTGGGGTGAGCGTTGACACTGGCACGTGTGGCTGTGGGACAGAAGGGGCTGCAGGGAGCCACCCTGTCCTGACCCTGGAAGAAGCTCCTTAGTGAAGGAGCAGAAGCCAGCAGATTTCAATTGTCCTGTACCACCTTTCCTTATGTACACTGAGCATGATTCTCTTCTTCTTCACAGTGCAGAGCACTGTATTTTCCAGCTTAAAGACCCTGATCTAAAGTCAGCTCAAATAAACATGAAAATTTTAGACGGTACTAAAATTGAATGCAATCTTTACTGCATTTGCATCTCAAGTTGCTCTGAAATTCCCTTCACAATAAATTCTTAAATCTGGAGGATGATTCCATAGGTAAAAAACAAAAAGGGGGGGGGGGGGCTGTCCTAATCCAAAGTCAAGAACATATAATATTTTTAGTTAGGAATCTTTTTCAGTTTTTGTCTTCATGGATTGAAACTCTGCTACCATAATCAGACTTTTTGTTTTTACTCTGCATTCAGAAAGTCCATTCATTCATAGGATAAATCTATCTAATTGGACCTAAAAGCAATACCTCTTTCATTTTACAAATAACTATGGAGGCTTTTCCTGCAAGTAAGTACATAAACACTGTCTAAAAATTCTGTTGTCATTCCTGACTAGGAAATACAGCTACAGCCAGGGCAAAAGCTAACAAAATTTCAATCTTCAAAGAAGCTGCTTTGTTTTCTTTTTTTCTTTCTTGATCAAAACCCAGTATAAAATCTGTGGCCTTCCTGCTCTGTGTGCCCACAAGCTTTCTTACTTCTCCCTTGTAACCATTATAATTTAACAGGACTTTTTCATGCTTTTTGTATGCTGAATATCCAGGATGTGTCACTAAGCACCAAGCAGGGAGAGTTTTAAACTTGAATAGCAGAGTGCCACATTCTAGCATAGCATCTGACAGAGGATGGACACAATTATATACCTCCTCTACTTGTGTAATCCCCTTCTTCATTTCCTCTGTTCCCCTCTCAGCTTGCACCAGAGCACCAGCCACGTGACTGAGAATTGGAACATGTCTCTCAAATGGAGACCTGGATTTGTAAAGACAAATTAACTGTAAGATATTTTCTTTTCCTTTGGTGCTGATGAATGGAACACGGCCTTGAAAATGGGGTTGTCTTTCTGCTGATAGACTGCAGGTCTTGTCTGTAAAGATAAAAGAATTTATGGAAGTGGGTGTTAGTTGTTGCTTTTCATAACTGCCTTGAGGTATGGAGGAACTGTGGGATTATCTATTTTAGTTTTTTTTTTTTGCCACCCATCTCTCCCGTGTCTATGCATCTACTGTATAAAACAGACTAGGAGAACAAAGACCACTGTGGATCTCATGGGTGTGTGACTCATTGGTTCTTTTTCTGCTTACAGAAAGTTTGGCCTGGTTGAAAAATATTATTTATAAGCGCCAGGAAAAGCTTTCAGTTTCTCTGGTCTACTTTGAGATTTTAAAACTTTAAGAGAGTAAGGAACTAAAAAACATCTTTTTAAAATACCCATTTAGATATCCAGCTATCAGATAATTTAGAGCAGTGCTGGGGAAGAAGCCTTTCACGAGTTAGCATCAGCTTTGTCTCCTGAGCAGCCTTCATTGCAGTGTTAACAGTGTCTGACATATCAAGATCAACATTCAAACAAGAGTCCAAACTACAAGAAATATCAACAGGCAAAAATACATTGTTTCTTTCCCAGAATTTCTTTTTGTGAAGTCTTCATATTGCTTGTGATTTATTGACTAGTTCTGTGCTCAGGAAATTATTTGTCTCTCACTATTTTTCATATCAGATGTCCATAATATATGACAATTGGATTTTATTTATTTCCTAATTTCTACTGTAGAATCTTTAAAACAAGCTTAGTTTTTTTCCCTTTGATTGGTTACCACCAGCAAGAAAGATTATTCGGGCAAAAATAGAAAGAAAAGTATCAAATTTAACATAGAAAGAAAACAAACAAAAATGAACATTAGAGAGTCTCTCATATTTTATTCTTTAAATGTACCTACTAGTTTCACTTCCAGGACAAACCAACGTGCTCTGGCACTCACCAGAACATTTCAAGTAAATAGGAGGGGAGACACAGAATGAAGAGAATGTTTTAATAAAGTCAGGTTTACCTGTAAACAGGCAGGCTCAGCTGGGCCTAGCTCTTACTACTGAAGGACAAAGGAAGGAATCAGGGAGAGTGATTTTTGTATCAGAGGTTCTCTCTGAGTTGTGAGCTGCCCAGTATTGCCTCCCAAAGGAGGACTAACTCTGCCAGCTGACCTGCTCTGGTTGGATAAGTCAAGTTTGCCGAAACAGTAGGGTTTTGTAAACATGGCTCATTTTAAACGAAATTGCTGAGGGGATGATTATGCTGGCAGCTTAGCAGCTAGATACAAGGGACAGTGACTTTTAGAAGGCATTTTTTCAAGCTCTTTTGAGCACAAGGCTATTTAACTGTGTGATATTTTTTTGTTGTTTTTCATAAGTAACACGCTAAATGGGTTGTAGTCATTTTGTATGGCTTTTCTGGCTGTTTCTGGGTATTAAACAGAGCAATCAGTTTAATTGCAGGTCTGTCTGGAAAAGAGAAAATGCCCATGTGGCCTAAACATCCCATTGGGGAAGAGAGCAGTGGTGCTCTCAGGTCTCTGAGAAAAGAAGCTACGAACATGAGACTGTAAGAGGAAACGGGAAAGATGTAAATGTAAATTTTTCCAGCCTATGAAAACGATAATGCTTAAGAGTATCAAAGTCTGTGCTGTGATTCGTCAGCAAGTGAAGAGAGGACAATCAATCTGCACAAGACAATGATACCGAAAGAAAAGATTTTGCAGGAGCAAATGGGAAGGGAGGTTTTGCTGAGAATAATGGCCAGGTGGTGACATACAGACTTTGTAAAATTCAGTTGTTCTTTTCTTTAATAATGGAAATTTTACTAATCTCTCCAGTTAATCAAAGTTAGCTGCACATCAGGGCTGCAATAAAGACAATTGTACGAAGCTGTTTTCTCTGGTGGAAGCTGTTCTGTTGAAGCTTGGATGTCCTTGCCCACTTTTGCTAAAAATATTAAGTGCATAAACAAATCTGAGATTTTCAAAACCCCAAGGCTGGCTGTGTGCAGCACATGGCTCACCTGCTGGTAGGGTCTCTGCTTCTGGGCTATGTTTACTTTCCCTCCAGAAGCAGTCTACCCTGATGATTTTTTCCAAAGTAGAAGTGAAACCCTCGTTCAGAGATGTGCAGTGCATTGAAATTGCTGCTTTCTGGCCAGCCATCATTGCTATACCTCTGCTGCAGGAGCTACTCAGAAATACACTAGCGGGAGAACTGTTCTTTTAGGCATTCCATGAGTCAGTAACATCTGTATTCCAGCTTCATCTCTCTGTATTGTTTGCTGCCTATGCAATTATATTTTTTCTTCTGCTGGGGTCACTGTCATTGCAATTGTTTTAATTGCAGCTGATGAGTCGTGGGCTTTTGAAATCATTAGTGGTTCCTATGAGCTCTAGAAACAGAATAACATCATTTCTTTCTTGCTGTTCTTAGTCTTCCATGAAAGTGAAATCTATACAGAACTTAATTACATTTTATATCTTATGTGTTGTTTTAACTGAACTAATATTTACCAATGGATTTGACGAATATCATTGCGTTTAAAGGAAGGACCCCCTCTGTGTTGTCTTTTCAAGTTGCTGAAAAGAAATCAGAAAGAATGAGTTCTTTAGAAAACTTTAATTACTAGCTGATTTCATTGACCTGCTAGGCTGGTGGCATCTGCCTCCCAGTCTTTTTCAAATAATTTCTCTTTCATTTGGATGTTTAGGGATACATTAGCATGTGGCCATAATAATTACAAATTATAATGATAAAAAATTAGGGGGTTTCTTTATCAAGAGTTTTTATCATTCCTGCCAAAGGCAAAATACAAGCACAAATTTCTGTTCTCTTCTTTGTACTAAGGGGATGAGATTTGCAGATTAGTGTAGGAGGTAGCAAGCAGCTTGGCAAGTTTAAGGAAGAAAGGAGGCATTTTGTGGAGACTGTCTGAAAGCCCTGACTCACATCCTTCTGTCAGAGGACACTCCAGTTTCTTGTTTCTGGCCACAATCTGAAGCAGCTCTTGAGCAGTGAAGATTGAAATCCTGGTTTCAGCTGTACTCTGTGATTTTGGTTCTCTGACTTAGCCTTGTCCATAAGTTTCATGTTTTGCCTTTGTGTTTCTAAACTTTTAAACGTGGTAAATGAAGTGACTGCAGGCATTTAATTAACAAATACTAACAAGTTCATCTGCTGTCTTCTGCTCCTTTTTAAGTAGCTGTTTACAGCAAGAAAAGACAAACTGTGTGTCAGTAAAAGCAAATTGTGCATTTTCATAACTGAATACATCTGTCAATTAAAGCAAACCTTGAGGGACTCCTTGAACCCTCTCTGACCAGCATTTTGACCCCCTCATCTGCCCTCAGACTTCTAGTTAGAGAAATTGATTTTTTGCACTTTTTGCCAATCTAAATCTTCAGAATATGCAGAGGTATTGCCCATCTTACAGAAATTACCAGTCTTCAGAAATTAGACCCATTACATGAAGACAACTAGCCCATTCCTCTCCTAAATGGGATAGAGAGAATTAAAAAAATTACACTTGGCAGTTGGGAGATGAAAAAAAAAGGCAAAAAAAAGGCCCCAATTCTTCTTCCAGTCCTAGACTTTTCATTTACAAGCCCAAGAAAGGAGTTGGGGTAGAAGCTCTGAATTATTTCTCATCCTTTGGCTGTGGAAGGTGAGGAGGTTAGTTTAGCCTGGACAGCCAGCACTGCCAGAGCTTCACACTTTGTAATAAAACTTCTGGCTGTTGCAGCCCATCAGTAATGAATTCTTCAGTAAACAGAGAAGTCCATGACACCTCAAGCATCCCTTGCTTGCCCTGGCATTCCTGACTCCAGAGCCCTGTGTTCACATGCTGCAAAAGGGAGGCTTGGTGTGTGCAATACTCGAAAGACTCTGCTTGTAAATATTGGACTATGACTTGCATTTTTAACTCTTCCACTTGCTTGTCATTCTCAATTTAATAGTAGTAGCTAAGTAAAACTTATTTTCTGATTTTTTTAGGAATAATAATGATCAAATTCATTTTTATCCTGGCTGCTTTGTCTGTCCCAGTTTTAGCTTCGTATCTTTGCTTCTTTTTTTTTCCTTTCCTTTGTCATCTTTATAGGCAGCTGAAATATTAATTTTACTTTAATAATCAAGTCCTCACATCTTACATTAGACTGGATCAGGAAGGGAAAAATCCCAAAACCAACCTGAAAACAACTCCTGTTTGATGAGGGAATGAGTATCTTTTCAAGTAGAAGAGAGAGGAAACCAAACCACAAATAATTTAATAAATGTTCCATCTTAATGTTTCATATGAGATTGATGCTTCTTACATAACATGGGAACTTGTCTACCTTTGTTTCAACACAGCTGCTCTTAGTTAGCCAGATGTGACCAAGAGTTGCCCTAAGTGCATTTTTTTTGTTTATTTAGGCAATACATCTCTTTTGGGGCATGTAAAGTGTGACTGACAAACATCTGCCATGAACATGACTGTCTCTGCATTAGAAACATGCAAATAGGTTTGCCCTGCTTCAACAGCCACTGGCATCTTCTGGAAACTTTTCAAACATAATAGTGAATATTTAGAAATGTTTCTGAGTTGAATTTTCTATTTCCTCTTATTTTATTAGCTCAGCATCCTTTATTAACGCAGCCATTTACAGGAAAGTTGAGATGCTGCAGGGGTTTTTCAGTTGATTTTGCTTTAGCTGATGCTATTATTAGTGTCTTTTTTTTTTTTTTTTTGTATCACTGACCTTTGTTACTTAACTAAAATTTACAATACCCTAGTTGTGACATCTGCTTCATCACTGCTGCAGTGTATGATTTTTTCCATGAGTTCACTTTTCTTCTCTTTAAACAGAGCTGTATTGATGTATGTGGTGAGAGCTATAGGTAATAACCTCTGAGCTTCCGTTATTAAGGTGATTTTTAAGTTATTTTCTTTAGTTGCAGTGGGGTGCTGGTTTCTAGTGACTGCTGGCTTTTCCTGTGACTTCCGTGGGAGTGGGACACAGGTGTAGCTCTTTGAGGAGGAAGGAGCAGAGCTTGAGGGAGGTAGATTTCTGTGTGGGGTTAAGCAAATAGTTCCACCTGAGCAGATTGCTTGACTTTTGCCACAGTTTATTTGTATTATTTATTTGTTTCCTGCTTTTAGGAGAAATGAGAAAAGGAAGCTCTGGCAAAGCATCATCAGTCACAAAATAAATCCACAGCACTCCAAAAGTCAGGATTTTCCCAGGTTTTCCACTTCTTTTTTTTTGTATCTCTTGGTTAAAGGGGTTGCACTAGAGTACTATCCTGAGAAAGGAAACACGAGTGCTTTTTGTGAAGGTGTGTGAGTGACAGTGTTCCAATCAGACTGGGAGGGTGACTGTCATTGCAGAGACACTCCCTTCTCCCAGCCTGTGCCAGTTGTGAGCCACGGGAATGACACACCAGGAGTCTGCAAGGGTGAGGAGGCAGCTGCAGAAGAGGAAATGGGGCTGAATATAGCCAAAAGATGATGGTAGAAATCTACTGAACAGCTCATTCTTTCATTGTGGGCTGCTAAATCAGTTGTGGAGTCCCGTGGAAGTCCCAGTATATGATCACACTAATTAAAGGCCAAATTATCACAGACCTCCCAAGAGGGCAGCATTAATTTTGTGCAAACTTAACTCTGATGTTTCTCAATTCCATGAGCTTCACTTTGTGACTTTCTGGACCTTTATTTATGAAAGTTCTAAACTTCACGGATTTTGATCTTCAAGTAGTTCTCACAGTGGGAAACTGAGACAAGCATTTTCATGGGGCTTGACAAATCTCCCCACAACTCACATTTTCCCCAGTTGCTTCTGAAGGCTTCTGAAGCCTGCCATGGAGCAGACCTGACATCAGTACCCATTCTGTTGCTAGAAGGTTTGTGACACTTAAACTGATGGCACTTGTGACATTTGAAGGTTGTGACACTTAAACTGATGAGTGAATTCACAAAGCAGAGTTGAATGAATTAAAAACCCTCATTGTCCACACCAAGTTTGATTTTTGCTCTGTTTTGTGGAATGATTTGGAATGGCTACAAATGATGAGGCCAAGATGATACAAAGCAGTGTGAGAAATGGTGTACCTTTTCTAAATAGAGCATTTAAAAGAAGCTGCTGGAGTATTGTGCTTTCATTTTTTTATTTGATAATTTCATTTTAAATCAAACAAATCCAGCATTCAGAGTAGTTTTCTGTATTGCCTATATCTACTTAAATCCCAAATTTGTAGCATTACAGTTTACAGCAGGATGGAGTTTTTTGAATTAAACGTTAAGGATTGCAGAGAGAGTGAGGCAAATTCGCTACTGCATCAATACAATGGCTATGAAAAAGAGTTTTATTGATCCACACCTAAGTAGGTACATAAAATATTTTTTTGTTTTATAACTAATCCTTGTAGAAAAGGCTAAGATATATTTCTAAATAATGTTTTCTGAAAGAGACGAGTGTGGTTCAATTCTAAAATATTTTTCTTTTGCAGTACTTGTAAAACAGCACTAACATAAATTCTAGAGTAATTGGTCACAAAGCAACAAGCTGGTTTATGAAATACACACTCCTTTGTAAATAGATAACCCATAGATCCTGAATGAAGTTTTCTTTCCTAATGAAGAATCCATGTTCACTTGCATTCCCTTCCAGATATCTCCTCTTGATGAAGCAGCCTGTGGCTGGCTCCCACACTCTTGTAGCATTCTGCCAATGAAAGCTGCTTCACTCTTATTTTGTTGCACTTGCAGGACATATTGTGGGATAAATCAAGCATTCCTGCTTCACATGTAAAACCTGGATGGAATTAAACCAGGTCTGTCTTTCCTGGGGAATGTAACACTCAGCCTGTTCCCCGTACCAAAGATTTGACAAGTAACAAAACAGCTGTGACAGCCTGGAATTTGTGTGTGCTGTGGCAGAGAATCCGGCCTTGTCAGGCATTTATAATTTCTGCCATGGCCATGGTGAGGAGTTTATCTATCCAATTTGTGCTCACAGATATGAGGTCTTCAGGGAGGAAAATACTGCATTGTGGCTGAAGCAGCCCTGGCACAGAAGCCTTCCTGCAGTGTGAACTCATACTGTCAGAGCTGAACTACGATTCAGTTGCTGGAGAAGCTGCATAATGCATTAAAATAAGAGCTGGGAAAGTCTGAGCACAATTTTGACTATTTCTGACACAAGAGCAAAAAGACAATTACATGAATACTTGTTTGAATCTCTGCGAAAGGCTGATATGGTAAAATGTTGTTATATACAGACAATCGCTAATGCTTTTGCTTCTATTTATTAATGGGGTATAGACTCCTGGCAATACCCACATAATCTTTAAAAAAAGCATAAAATCAGTTGATGTACCAAATGCAGTCCTTTATGTATTAAAATGTCTATTGGGATACCATCCTAGGACCAAAACAATTTCTCTACTATGTAAATTAATTTTGTTCAGCTTGCTTGGATATATACAAAATGAAGATGAAATATCTTTAACCTTTCACATGCTTTTTACAGTTGTTAGACTGGAAAAGGAAATTTTTTTTTAATGCCTGCAGACAGAATTATTTTCTTGAATAAACCAGGAAGCCCTTCCATATTTTTACCAAGTAATTAAACCACTGATGAATTTTGAACTGATATCAAACATTTCTGCAGGTCTGCTCATTGAGTTCAGTGAAAACTCAGTTTACCTTTGAAAAACAATTCAGATGAAAAATTTCTCATCTGCCTTAGGTGTTTTCCAAGTAATGGATCTGACACCTTTGGACCATTTCTTTGAAGTCCTTATTTCAAAAGGCTGTTGCTTGCTTTTCCACTGGTCTCTATGCTTCTGCAAATAACTTGGATTAGCAACAAAATGTGTCACTGTGAGAAAATAATGGATTGGTTGGCTTTGGAAGGTAAAACACTATGTGCTCATGCAAAAGGGATCCTTACTCCATCTTCTTTTCTTGGTGATTTTATCAACTGGCAATTTCCAGTAACACAAAGAAGGAGGGGATTCAGCAGGTGACCTGCATCAGCTGAAAGGAAACACACCTGGAAAAGGAAGAGAATTTATAAAGAAAAACTGTTTTGAGAAAGCTGACTTCTTTTCTGTTTTCCTTTTGTTAGTTCTGGCTGTGGCACTCAAAGGAAGGAAATGTCATCACCACATATGCTTCAAGAAATCTCAAAATCAGCAAAAGGTAAGGTTTATGTTTTGGGTTTTTTTTGTGTCCACTGCTTATCTATAAATATAGTGCTAATAGGCACAGACAAAGCTTTTCAGTTGTAGTCTCTAAAGACTTTACAGAACAAATATTTAATGTTCCAGTTTTTCTTTCAATGTTCATGTGAGCACAGAAATCTCACCAAGAGCTTCAAAAATCATAGGGAGTTTCCTTAGCAATTTTAGTTTAGCACTACATAATTTCTGAAATTGTGTTTTACTGCTCTCCTCATTCCACAGATAGCAATTTCCTACAAAATGCTCCTAATTTTTCTTTTGTAACAATTGATTTGATAATGATTTGCCCTGCAAATCATCAGGCTCTCCACTCCTGTTACCCAGCCTCCACGGCCTCTTAGATTTTGGCCTTGTGCTCCAGTGTAGATGTGTAACAGCTTCTATTTCTGAGGTAAGGTAGAAAAGAGATATAACACTTGCATTTATTTTGTGGTGGAAGAAATAGCAGGAAAGTAAGGAAATTTAATCATCTCTTTCAAAAAGCATGACAGAAAAAAGTTCCACACACCTCTTTGTCTCTTTTAGGTGATATTATTAAAGTTTTTTGAAGCTAGAAGGCAAGTTAAAAAGAAATTATAGCCTCCTTAAACACTTTCCCTGCTTCAAGGAGAGTTCAAGTGTGACAGTGCAAGGCACAATTAACATTGGCCCTGGCAGTGGCTCTAAAATATATGTTTAAAATGAGTCACAGGAAAAATGTAACAAATAGTTTTATTATTTCTGTCAAATATACACTTTATTACTGAAAAAGTATGTGAACTTAATTTATACTAATTAAGATACCTGTTTTAGAGGGGGGCACATAAAGTAGTGACAGAGCACTGCTGAATTTTTGAATGATGCATTACTTTTATTATCACATGAACCCCATATTTAACCTCCTGAGCACAGCAATTAGGATAGATGATGTAAGAGGGGACTTCTATGTTAGTTGGGCCTGAAGTAACAAAGACTTTCAGGTTTTTTTTCTCAACACACAAGAAAATGGAAAAAAAAAAAGCAGAAATAAAGGATAATATGGTAGACAACAAGGAACGAGGTAACAAGACCAGTGAGAACTGTAGTAGGATAAGTGATGCACCTCGTGAAAGTGGTACCAAGGACTGAAAAGAGAATGGGTGTGATTAATGAACCTGCACTGAGATGCCAATCATGCTAATGACAGGAATGTGGGCAAAAATGGAGAAATGGGAGCTTCTGGGATGGAACCCGAAGGTGGATATCTAGAATAGCAAAAACATAGTGGAATGAAGGTTTTAATTGCCATTTTAAAATTGAAGGACCTGTCAAATCAGGAGAAACAGCAAATGCTTATAATGGAATGGGAGCAAGATGGTAAAGCATGATTGAAATAGACACTTCTGGACTCAAACTGCTTAGGGTAAAGTAGCTTTCAGGTACAAGCTACACTAAAAATGCTATGAACTATGCAAGTTAAGGAGAATTAATACAGAAGGATAAAAATTAGGTCTGTAAATAAGTATGATTAAAATAAATACGATTAAATCCTACACTAGAGAGCTAAGAAAAAGACCTTGGAAGTGAGCTGCCAAACAGGAGCTGCCTTGCTCTTCCCACCCAAGGCAGCATGTAAGCAGGGTGACCCTCTGTGGGACATGGGGAATTGGTGGGCTGGCAGCTCAGAGGCAGGAGCAAAGTAGTTTAGGACAATGGGAAAATATTTTAGGGGCATTGTAAGGGCTGACTGAGGAGAAAACAGGCTGGCTGGCAGCAGCAGAGAGGGGAGAGGAGCTGGGAAGGCAGCATGGAAAAGGCAGAGAAACTTTCAAGGAGCTGAGGAAGGAATTTCGTGTTGCAGAAACACCTCAGCCTGTGAGGTGCTGGATGTGCCTGGACACAACCAAGTGCCTCCCTTAGTCACGGGTTAAGAACAACAAATTAAGAGGATTAAGAAGGATGTTTGAGGACTCTTTGGGATTGCTCTGTTATTATAGGGCTAAGTAGCTGAGGCTCTGTGGCACCACTGTCGGGGAACAGAGGACTGATTAAAAAACCTAGGGAAGTGCCCATTGTATCAAGGCTCTTGAGTTCCAAAAAGCTTTGAAAAGATGTGAGCTGCTCTAAAGCATTTAAATACTAGCAGTGTCCTTAAGTTACAGGTAGAAAAGTCATCTGGAGTTTATTTTAGGAACAACAGAAAAAGCCTTCAAGGCAAAGGGCTGTGTATTCAAAAGGGTTATGAAATCACCAAAATAGAAATCAGAAGTTATGACTTAAAGTAATGCAGAAGACTAACCAGGAAATAAAGCTGCACCATAAAAAGTCAGGACAAGGTGATAATTGCTTCATCACATTGATCTGGACACCAATGTGGCCAAAGAAGAGCAAAAAGCTTGCCAGTGATATATATGGGGAAAAGGGCTGCAGGTGTTACTCATGGCCCCAGAATAAAATGCTGTTTTCAGCAAGGGAGGGATTATTGACCCTGAAAACAAAACCAGATAGCTGATGAGGTGGAAATACATTCAAGGTAGAAGAAAACTCGGAACAAATCACAGTAAAGAAGACAGGGAATTACTGCAATGACTTGGTCATGTATTAGAAACCAGCTTAGGAGGAGAGCGTTGAGCTCAGACTTGCAAGTGAGTTCCAGGATGTCAGCTGGAGTGTCTGGGGAGGCTGGGTGTGTACCTGCAGCCTGCTCTAGTTTGAAGTAAAAGCTGTTGGCTGAAAGCACAGTGAAAACTCAGCCCTCGGAGCAGAAAGGTGATGATTCCTGACGGAGCAGTGGGCACAGACCCAAAACAAATAAGCTTGCTGCTGGATAGTTCAGATCTCCTAAGAGGCATATATGATACCATTGCCTGATCCAATTGCCTAATACAACAGGGAACTCAGCTCAGTGAGTTCTTTGTTGGCTATTTGTCTATTGTAGCCAATAATTATATTCATTTGCAGGTATAAAATGCCACTGCTCTCACTTCATTATTCAGGGGCTTAAATGCTTTGACCTAAGTTTCTTGATCCTTGATCCTGTCCTGTCTAAAATTAAATCTCTACCCAGAAAACACCTTGAAACAGCACTTCAGAGCTCTGTGACAACCAATGAGCCTTATCAGGGCAATGAATTAAAGCTGTAGCAGAAGTTGTTATCCAGAGTCTGGTAATCAGTGATACAATGTAAAGGCGATTTCAGAAAACTTTCTGTGCTTCCAAAAGACACCTGCAGGCTATAAAGTTATTCTAGTTTCTCCTAATTTTTGTACACAAGTTAGTGGAAGACAACTGGAATGGTTTCTCATATGTCTCTCTTACAAGGAATGCAGTAGCAGTCATTTGCAAAGTCATAAAACAAAACAGGTTATTGAAAATGTTTATTGAATATGAGAAAACAAAACTGTATAGTTTGCCTTAGGGCCTAACCAGTGGAGCAGTGAGTTAAATTGAGTGCAGGTGTCTATGCTAACCTATTTCTCTGAATATGTCCCATCATTTTTTCCCACTTGTGGTTGTAGAGAATCCTCAAAGATGAGATATTTGGACAAAACACTGGTGTTGAGTAGGTCAGACAATCCCAGCACACATGCTGTAGGGCAGACACTGTGTGAGATTTGGGGTGAGATAGTTTTTTTTTAATAGTATCTGAATCTTTTCTTACCTCTGGAAGAGGTATTTAGTTTTGGAATTGACTATTTTCATGCACTCCTGTACTAAAGCTGCTCTGCCTCAGCTGTGGACCACACTGTACTGGCATTCAATACTTTTGCCTAAATTCTTGTGCTCAGACGTGAGACCACAATAGGATGGTGTAGGTGGCTGTGCTGAAGGTTTTTGCATTTTCCAAGGAACCAGAGGGGTTGGCTGCACTCCTGTTGATGAATAGCTCTCTTATCACTTGCTTTTAAGCAGAAATTTGCCCAGCAGGTGTTGATTCCAAGCTAGAGAATTGCTTGCCCCTCCCGTTTAGGCAGGTACAGGTCTCCCAACTGGTTCTCCAAAGCCAGTTCAGGAGAACTGATTCTCCTCAGGAACAGTAAATGCTCTAATACGTTTTGTACTGAAACTTCTGTGAGACAACAGCTTCATCAAAAACAAAAACTAATCACAAAGTGCTGCAAATGAGCTGATAAATGGCCAGCTGAATATTATCTAAGTATTCATTTGATTGCATAACACTGTTGATCTCTCAGAAAAGCCACACCTTTGGATGAGATGAAATGGTCAAGGTTAAATTGGTAGAGGTAATTTCTTAGCAACTGAGAAGCACCAAGAAGCAGACCTGTTCCATCATGGTATCAGAGGTTAGGTGTCCTGGCCAGGAGTGTCCCAGGAATGCAAATCTGTCCACATTTTACACCAGAGAGAACATGAAGTATTCATAGACTGTTTAATTATCCATCTGTGAAATATCACAAGCTACTGCTGATTATTGTTTTAACTCTCACACTTCTGGATGTCAATGGGGCTGCTAAGTATGTGCTGCACTGCTTTGTTTCAGCAAAATGGATAGAAAAAGTGAATAAATATCCTTTCGGCAATTCTTTTTCTGCACACCAGAAGAGAGCTGAGACCTAATGGGTTCTGATCCAGATCAGCAGGGTGTTACAACACAGAAATAATATATTGTGTTTTGAGTGACAAAATGTGCTGTATAAGACAAGTTAGAATTCTACACTGGGTCACAACATTTTAAACCTTTTAATTTGCATTTGGAAGGTGATCCAGCTAAAGAGACATTTGACAGCAAAAAAACCCCAACTTTTTTTAACTCATACTTCCTGCTAGCTGCTTAACAGACTTTTTTCTTTTCGATGCTGAAATAAATAAAAGATGGGAAAAAATCAATATGTAAACAGGTGGAGAAATTTATTGGCTGAGAGTGTGGGCAGAACTAATTTAGATAAGGCTATGCCTCTGCAGTAATCCAAAGTTTCAGAATAACCTCCTTTGCAAATGTTTGACCTTATAAGTAATCCACAATTGATGAAGGTGTACCAGGAAAGTCTGCTTCCCTTCTGGTACTTACTGATTCAGTAAAAATATAGGTATTAGTGTTATTATTTGTTTTAATCAAATTTTCTTGGGTTTATTTGTTTGTTTGTTTTTTAATTTCTTATTGGAATATTGTCATTTTCTAGTAGCTTAGAGAATGTACTTTCTACTATCTGGCTTCAGGGAGAGCTTTGGGGAGGGCAGAATCTGTGTTTCCATGTGCTTACCAGAAATCCACATAGGAAACCATTCAATGTGATCTCTGGATTCCTGAAAAGCCTGACACACCAGGATATACTATTTCCCCTGTGCCAGTTGTAATGCTCTTCCTGAAACAAGACAATAGTTCTTTGACCAGTATCCCATTTAGAAGTGCTATTTGGAATTAGGTAAAAGAAAGCATATTTATGGCCATGGTTTCAACTTTATGAAAGTTCAGTAGTGAAGATCTTTTTGAAATACACATTTCATTTAAAAACTTAAGAGTGTGATCCTTTATAAACAAGTTTTCCATTTGAAGATATAACTTCAAGCATAGCTCTATTTCGGGCAAAACCAGAATTGATAAAGCCTTCACAGTGGGACCTAAAGAAGATATGTGCTAGAACCTGTGCTGGAACCGTGTGTTGTTGGACTCCTGCTCAGCCTCTGTGGGCTCTGTATGGGCTCATAGTTCCAATTCTTTATGTCAGTCCAGCCTGTGGGGTTCCCAGCTGCAGCCTAGGCAGATCTGATTTTCCCAGCTAATCTGTCTGCAATACGATAAACCCAGCATTTCCCACAGGTCTGCCAGGGAGAAACAACAGTGGCAGTAAATGCAGGAATAAGTTCTGTGATGGCTCCGAAAAAGTGCTATAGCCAATGGGACCAGCTAGACTCTTGTTCTGTCTGGTGTGTTCAATAAGTTATGAATCACAAAGTCTGTCTCTGATCCTGCAGTTGTGCTGTTTGTGCCTTGCCTGCACCTCCAAAATGCCAGGAGGCAGCTCGTACTTTTTCCACCTTGGTCAGCCTTGCCAAGCAATCAGCATTTTACAGGTCACTGCTTTCCAAGTGGTGTCTTTGGAGTTCCCACAAGAGGAAACAATGGTGGGGAGATCCCTCTTTTTACAACCGGGCACTGTGCTGGAATGGGCAGTTAGTACGTTCTGGGTGATCTGTGGTTATTCAGTCCTGAGACAGGTACCAGGATGTTTTCGCTACATTTTGCACAAGTTGGAGACACCAGGAAGGTGAACAAATGAATATTCATGTCTTGGAAAGAGAGATGCATGGAATTCCTCATTCCAAACAGTGCACAGGCTCTCTGAATTGCCATGGAAAACATCTACAAACATCTGTTAAAAATGTATGCTAGCCATGCTCCTAAGCCTTCCAACTGACAGGGGATAAAGGAATTGTTTTTGTGGAGCATGCGAAGGAGTTTGTATGAATGCAAGCTGGTGGTTTGGAAGTTTTCAGCAGCTCAAGAGGGCCACTCCTTTTCCTTCTCTTTCCAGGAAAGGTCAGGATGTTAACCTATACAAAAGACGTCCTAATTGCTGCTTGTGAAACAGTTATATCTGACAATTCACCTATACAATCTTTTCAGTTTTGGGTAGACAACAATCAGTGATTCCACAGAAATTGTTACACTTTACAAGACTCAATACAGACCCAGGGTATCAGATGTTCAGTGTCCCACCCACAAAGATACTGAGCTTTGCAAAAAATATAAAGACAAATAAGGCAAGATAGTGACTTTGGTAAGCCTTGCTCAGTAGACCAGGATCTCTTGGATTTTATTACATACTTGTGTGAGTGGATGTGCAAACTTTATGAAACTTTAGCATTTGAAACTCAAATAAGTAAAAATGAGTACTATTTAATTGGTGTCTTTTTCTATACCATACTGGGCCTGTCACCACTGATTTAAAATAAATGTTTAGACTAGCAAAATCTTCAATTTTCTCACATGCTCTGCTGCCTCATTATAAAGAGATTTCAGACAAGAATACCTTTTTTTTTTTTTTTTGCAAGTCCTTTTATTTTCTCAGATAGTAACAAACACTGAAGAGGGTTCTTGGATGAGCCTGTCAGCCAGATACAGGAGAACGTGAATCTTGACTTATCAACAGTGTCATCAGATCTCTCAAAACTTAAGTTCTGGCTTGGGTGATATACACACATTATTTCAGACCACTGACTAGCAGTATATTATTAATAAAAGGAGAGGAGCTTGAGACCTGTTTCCTTCACATATTGGCAATAAAAAAACCCCACTGCTTTTTTATGTTCTTTCACACTTGAAACAAAAGTTCTCTCACAGATGTTTTGTTCAGAGCCCAGCTTGGTGGGAAAAGACAAATGTGGGAAATACATGAATCAGCATCTTCACATTCAGACTTATTTTGGAAAATCTTGGCCAGAAGATGAGGGTTTTACCACCAAATAGTGACAAAAGTGTGATTCTGTATGATTATTTTTCTCTGGTTCCAGTACCAGGAGTTTCTGTAGTTTTGTTTTCACTCTTGTACATCTGTGTGATGAGAGGCACCCCAGCAGGAGTGACAGCAGCACTGAATGGCAAAGGTTTGATCAGTTCAGCCCTTGGGTTTCCCTGGAGGAGACTGGGCACTGAGGGGGAGGCTGGCTGCTGATAGGGAATGTGAGGAGCACGCCAATCCACTGCTGCCTTTACACCTGAGTATTTACAGTTCTTCCCTCCCATAGCTCTAATCCCAAACTGAATAATTTCCTAGAGCTGTGCTGTCAGTGTCAGTAACGGGAATGAAATTATTTCCTGCAGGAATGGTGAGAGCTCAGTTCAGCACTGTAGATCCCATCTCAGAGGTCCCTCAGCAGCTGAGCATTGCCACAGGCATTACTGCATGTGGGAGCTCAGCAAAGTTCCCACAAATCCTTATAGGATCAGAAATCTTGTAAAGGTCATAAATCCCAAATTGGGATAGTTGTGAGGATGCTAGTCCCAGGTATTTGCTTAAATACTTCAGCCCTGCTTAGAAAGAGAAAGGTTGCTGCTGATTTGAGGGCCTGTCCGTGACTGGCCCCATGAAGATGGTTAAGTCTTTCTGAAGAGAGAGACTGCAACACAACTGGATACACCACTGGGCATTGACCTGGTTGGCTTTTTGTCACTGGAACTGTTTTGCATCTTGTACCAATGTTGTAAAATATCAATCTGGGAAAAACATCACTGCATGTTACCCTATTAACGTCAAATATTGTTTGTGCTATTTTAGAAAGTCACTGTAATGGGTGTAGGGCAGTGCTGTGCAGCTGGTACTCTGCTTTTCTTCTGCCTTTTGGAAAATAATGGGCTGCCTTTCTCTTGGGGTCTAGAACTCCTAAATATCAGCAACTCCATGAAGTTCCTCTCTGGGCTTCAGTTTGCTTCGTTAACATTTGTCATCCATCGTGGGGAGATGGAAAAAGAAATTGTAACATTAAAGAACTTGAATACCTGAATGTGTACAGACAAATTTATTAATCTCATTTTCTGTCCTTTCCTAATTCCTATCCTGAGCAGTCAGTATCTTTCTGAACTGATTGCATTCTATACTTTATTTCAAAGTGTTTCGTTGTCTTTTCCTTTTTTCCTCCATATTTCCTTCCTTAAGCAAAATCATGGTTTCCCCTTTGAGGTACTTAAGAAAATCCTTGATTCCTCATTTCTTATTGTATTAAAGTTCCATGGACGTATTTTCAGACTAGTGCCAAAGCAGAACTTTTACAGTGACAGTAAAACTAGAAACATTTATTTGAATTTATGTTATCTAAATATTTTCCTTCTGGGTTCCAAGACACTAGGAAATTTTTCTTTGTTTCTTTTGCTTGAAATCATAATTACTAACTTGATAATCCTTCATTTTCAAGTTCACCAATTTCCTGTTGCTAGAGTAATTTTTACCATCAGTGTCTGGCCAGTTCAATAAACTGTTCCGTGTAGGATATTTTTCTGCATTTCTGTGTATTTGTTAGGAAGGTAAAAAAAATGCATGAAATAATCTATCAGAAATCCCAGGAGGCTAAAAAAGCCTCACATTTCTCTTACTCTTTCTATTTGTTTGTTTGTTTGTTTGTTTAGAAATAAAATACCAGAATAGAGACTCTTCTCCCCTCAAACTCAAGACAATTTATTTAACAGGTTATCCTACTGCAAATAATTTAAGTACATTGAAAAAATTAGATTTATATAAACAAGGCAGTTTGAGCAACCTGAAGGGAAAGTAAGCTGAAATAATCTGATCATAGGCACAATTTAGACTTTGTTTTGTTTACTTTAGAAGATATATATTTTTAAGTTATGCTATATTGGGGATTTCTATGCACATCATTTAACATTAAAATATAAAATAAACAAGCAAGGTAATGTCTTATTTAAATATTTGTAAGTGGTTGACTCTGCGTGTCTGTGTGTACTTTCAGAGCTATGCTGTATCTCTGAGGAGATGAAAAATAATTTATGATTAGTGCCTATTCTCATAATTTAAATATTACCTCAGAACAGCAAGTTTGGACAACATGTTTCTCACAAAGTCTTGCTTGCACACTGTGCCAGGAAAAGAATTGTCAGGAGCTATTTGCTTGTTCTACATTGAGTGTTCTTAGCCTGATGAAAGGTAAGGTGACCATTTTCTCACACCTGGAATTTCAAAGTTTCAAGAACTCACCAGGAGTTTAGAATATTTCTTTTGCTGGTCACCATGTTTTCTGAAGGAAAAATATAAAATAAATCGGGAGAAACTGGTCTGTCTCTTTACCCCATTCCTGCAGTGAGAATGGCAGCCCATATACTGCTTTCAGATCAGCTAAAAGTAATGATTATTGTGTATCATATTTTGTATTTTGAAAATAGAAAACAACTGCACTTGGGTTGTTTTTTCTGGAGGATATATTTTTGTAACCCCATAGCAAAAAACTACTCTCCTCTCAAGAAGAGTTTCATATTTTTGAAGACGAAAACTAAGGACTGAGAAATATCTTATTTCTTCACTTCAGGACAAAAAACCTACCAGAAGAACTTGGAAAATTACAACATATTCAATGTTTGATCCATTCTGTTCTCAGCCTTAAAAAGAAATTATTAAAAATTAATTTTGAAGTTAGCTTTGCATGTATTCTGTAGATACAAGTCTAGTTGACAGAGTGGGTTCAGATTTGTAGACATCTTTGTACATGTAAGAATAAATAAACAAGAAGGCTAAGAATAGAAAAGAAAGTGCAAACCTGTTTGTTGGGTTTTGCTGACAAACTCTCAGGAGTAACATGTAATACATTGGACCTGATGCAAATTTATCTTGGGGAGGTGGCTTTAAATACTTAATGTGATTGTACAGGGCAGTTTTTCTCATTAGGGCTTAACACAGATAAAGTAGTTTACTTTGCCTCTATAACTTCTTTAGATAAGTTACTTCTGAATTTTATTGCTTCAAGTACTTCTTGCTTCAAGATAAAATGAAACCTAGAATAGGCTATAACCTCTGGGAGCTGAAAACCTAACTAATGATCCATTCTTATACCTTTACATCCTACTTGCAATGCTTTTGTGGAAATTGAAATGTCCAGGTCGATCCTTTTTAGCAGAAGATGGGTGGTGGAGGCTTGGTCACTCCTGAAAACCTTTTGTCAGGGAGGGAATTCACAGTCAGACACAGAAATCCTGCCCTTTGTGAGTGTATTCACTGCAAAGTGAGAGCACTCTGACAGTGATGCACTTCTGAGGGCTACTGCAGTTCAGAGAACTGACTCAAAGCTGGTTTTGAGGACTTTATGTTCTCAGTTAATGGAAAAATGCCATAATTAGCAAACTTAACAGGAGAAAAGCAATGTTAACTTGATAATGCTTTCAAGCAGCCTATTTATTTATTGCTCTTAAGAGACATCATTAAACTCCTTCATAAAGTAAGAAAATATGCCTCATCAGAAGCTTAATATTATTCTATTACAAGACAAATTTTGGCTATTGTATTTTCACCTTCCTTTTTTTTTCCTATGGGATTTCTTCTCTGTAATGAAGGGGATTAGTTGAGAGGGCAGAGGCTCCTTATTCAGATGAATAAAGTCAATGTCATTTGAAACCCAATGAAAAATGACTCTGGGTTGATGGAGAATTGCCAGTCCCATCTGGTGATGACACTTATTCCCTAAGGGAAGACTTAGCTGACTGTAGGTGATTTTATTTGGGATGTACCTTCTGTAATTGATACAGAAATGACAGGATAGAAATGAGAGCATCTTCTTAACCTCCTCGCTGCTCTCTAAATCTCAGCCACTTTTCTTCAGCACATTTTTCTTTTCTCCTTTTTCCTAAATTCAGATTGGAGATTGGCTAAGAACTGTAGGATGTATTCCTCCTCTGTTAGGGTGAGAACTGAATCACCAAAGTAGTCCAGTGTGCAGGGGGAAAACTGAATTATGGCAATTCACCTGGCACTTCACCCCTTAACTTCTAGGACCTTTCTGACACAGAAAGATATTCTTTAAATAATTTTCTTTAATTTCCCTTCTTTAGCAGGCTGATGGTCTTGATGGTTTCAGATAACAGAAACTAGGAAGCAAGAGTGGCCTGTGCCTGGTGTGCTTCATGTGGTGCTGTTGCTTGGGAGTTGGAGGATGCTTTTGCTGGAATATGAGCGAAGCATTGTTTTAAAAGGCAAAGACAACAAGTGAAGGGGGAGGAAAAATAAAATTAAGTCTTATACACACCTAGGCTGTAAGACTTGTTTGAAAATCAGAAAGGAGGACTCAGGTGTAAATGCCCTGTCCCTGTGTTGGATGTAAAAGTATTGGATGGCAAAGTAAGCAAAACAAAAAGCAATGGATGTTGATGGGCAAGTATTTCATACATGGGGTTCTGATTTTGTTGTCAAAATACCTTGATATCTGCGATAGCCACCGTTGCTCCATGCTTTAGTTTCAGCCCTCTGGAGCAAAAGTTCTAGGGAGAAAATGCCAAGATAGAAGTTTCAGCACATGAAGGGTAAAGGAATAGAGAGGTGGTGACAGCAATAGGGGACGCAGTTATTAACGTGTGCTGACAGAAATAACATGGCTTGTGAAATCCATGTTTCAGTACCTGTCCTGAAGCCTCTGGTTGGCATCAAGAACTGAGACCTAATTCTTGTCTAGACAAGCAGTGAAGACCAGCAGCTGTGATTTCTCTAGCAGTTCATGCTACCATAGCACTCCACTGCATTATTCATGTTTTCCTGACGCATGAGACATTTGGTGTCAAGTCCAGAACACCCCTGAGTTAAAAAAAAAATAAAAATATTTAGAATGAGAGAGAGAGAGAGAAAGACAAGAAAAGGACACCAGGTCTTATGCAGAGCTGTCACTAGTTATGTTGGTATAACTGGCAGTATGACTAGGGATCCTGAAGGCCTTACGGATATAAAACCAAAGCAGTTAACTTTGTGATTCTTTGTTCTTTTTATTCCTCTATGTTGTTTGGCTTCTTAAGGTACCACTGAAGAAACAAGGATGTCCTTGAATTTCCACTCTTGACTATTAGGCTCAGATTCTTCCAGATGGGGGTGTTTTTCAGCACTGCAAATTGTAATCTATAGGATACTTCTGCATGCCTACCTCAACAACTGTGCTCTTGAATTATATTTATCATTAATTTGGCCATTTGGCTCTTCCCTACTGGTCAGCTGTCAAATAAAAATTCTCACTTCATGATATATCTCTTTGAGTTGATGCAGCTATTTGAGCATTGTTAGGAAATATTTCAGTGGATTGATTTTATTGTCCATGACTCTTTTGTGGTGAAAAATGCCAGTCTTGGAGAGAGAGACCTTCTAACTCTCCACAGAACACCATATAAAACATTGAGCAGTGATAGTGAAATTGTCCTCACATGAGTTCAGCCTTTCTGCTCATTCCAAATCTGAAGAGATCACTTTGAAAGACAGGGCATTAAGCAGTTTCCTGTGGTTTCTCAGTCCTTAGGCTCTGGTGAGAGAGCAAATAGAGGTGAGAATTTCTGTCAGCTGTGATTGTGTTTTGGAAACTACAGACACTTCTTTTTTAGGAAATTCCACAATTTCTCTACAGTTTTCTTTTAGTAGTAGCTCACTTCCTCCACTCCATCCTACTGACTTGCATGCAAACTAATTAATGGAACAGTAAAATTACATTTTTTTCTCTGATAAAAATTGCAAATATTTAGTAATAGGAAGATCTTCAGAAAGGAAAAAAAATATATAAATATTAGCTTTCTGAACTGTCCTGCTAAAGTTTGAATTATCACCAGGGAAAATAAAATGAAGGCATCCATGTTTTAGTAAAGAAAGTTTTTAGTCTTTTTGGTATCAGAACTGGACTGTGAGGGATTTTTTTGCTTACTTCTGTGTCTTGTGTCATTTTATTGTCAAAGTACACGTTATTCCATCAGAATATGGTTGCTAAGAAGAAAAAAAAATATAAAAATGTGGGGCCACTCTTTCTCCCTATTCTTTTCCTTTCCTTCTGTCTTTTTCTATTCTACTGCATCTACTTTGAACTTTCTTTTCTATCTTCATTTTATTCCTGGGCTTAATTTTTCCAGAAAATTAGAAATTTATCACCAATATTCTGAAGAGATACCTGTGTTGTAGTAACAGGGAGGACTGTATTCTTTACTCATGTTAGCTTGTTTGTTGTAGTTTAGTGTTTTTAAATTTGCAGGAAAGACAGCAGACCTTGCAGCTTAGAGTAGTGATGTTAGAGATCAGCCATTGTTGAGTTCAAGTCGTTAAATAGGGTAAAGTCCACAGATTGCCTGTTTTATCTCCTATTTTATTTGAGCTAGCCTGAGAATTGAACTCTTTAACAGTCTGAAAAGAGGCCCTCCAACATCTACAGTTGTAGTTGAAGGACAAAGCAGCTATTATTGGAGACTGGAGGGAACAGGGACCACCATGCTAAGCATAGACTTGAAATGCAGGAGTATCTATAAAAAAACAATTGAATGACTTCCTGAATTCCCATTTCTGCTTTTCAAGCTCTCTGTGTCACATTAAGAGCCTTTCTCCTTCATCAGTTCATTGCCACGAGAATAAATGAGCTGTCACACACTGAGTAGTCTGGGCTAAATCCTGCCTTTAGTTGTCTGAAATTTCATTTGTGTCAATAGAAGTTTCATCCATGTGCACATCCATGCATTTTTGTGCCTGTGGGGTGGCATTTGCTTAACATCATGGATTCAGTAGATGGAGAATGGGAGGAGCTTTAACTTTTAAGGGAAAGTCACTAGTTACCCTTTTGCAAATGAGGTGCAATTTCTACTTCTTTCTTTTTAAGTCACCACATGAATTAATGAGATGAAAAATCCACAATCAAATTTATGGATTTCTCTATATAAACGGATGGTCTTTACAGCAGTAAATTAGATCAGATTTATTTTGTATCGCATATGTTTTTTAAAAAAACCATTATGCTTCAGCTTTTGTATATACAACAGGTATCTGTCACAGTAAAATGTATCAAATGCAGTAGTGAGCATCAGAGGTGGTCAGCTAATTAGACTCGGACTTTCTGAATCCAGTCAAATGTTTTTGTTGTCTTCATTAGAGATTTTTTTTTAATGATGGACATAGAAATATATAGCTGTTGCTATTTTCCTCTTGTATTTTGTTTCATTGCTAACCCTGAAAATATAAGGATCTAGACCTACTTCTTAGGGTAAGTCTTAGAGAATGTTGTAAAGACAATACAGTTTTATAGTTAATGCTTATGAAGAATTCCACAAAGTAAAATCCCTCTATCTAGACCACATAAAGTAAAATCTACTATTGCAGCACTGTATAAAAAAAGTATCAACTTTCCTAAGGCTAATGGAGTTACTGATATGAAAATGTTGTGTTAGAGAAATAATAGATATGGAAAAATAAATCAGTTTTAGTAGAAGGAGCACTCAATGGAAGTTCAAGGGTGCTGGGGGAGATTTCAGTGACAAATTTATTGTGACAATGCTCTAATAAGAAGTTTTCATTAGTACTGTGATTTCACCTTCCCTTTGCAACCAGAACACAAGTGGGTTTGTGTCTGGAAATGAAAACAAAATTTAACATGATGGATCAAAACTTGGAGAGAATATTTCTGTTTACTTTTTGGGTTTTTTAGTTTGTTTGGCTGAAAATGTCATCTACTCCACTCTGAGAAAGCAAACTCCCCTGCAACAGACCCTGGCAACAGACTGGTGACAAGGACGCTGCATGTGCTAAACCAACACCAAGATGATCTATAATACAAAGGTCAAAATAAACTTTACAAGGTAAATAGGAAGGATGACAAGTGCAGCTATTTCAGAAAATTTTAGAGTGACTCAAAGCCTGCTGACAAAAATCAGTGGGAGCCAAGACTGGGGCATCAAAGAAATGAGGAAGAAAATTTATTTCTAGAGATTCTCTTGCATATCTTGCTATCCTTTTTTTCTCCCTCCAAAGGTAGGACTTTGTCTGTTTTTTGAAGTCCTTTTGCTCTAATTCTTTAGTTCTCCTCTTAGAAAGCACCAGTTTGAGAACTGAATTGCTTCCACCCCATGGGATAGAAAGAAAAAATTATCTGGTTACCCTATACTTTGAGATAAAGTATGTGAGTATCATTTCCATTTTAAACCTAAACAATTATTACGAGCTGTGTGCAGAAAATTGTGAACAGAAAATATGAACACGTTCTTTTGAATAACCAGCATGTCCCCAACATGCATTTTTTTCAAGAGAAAAGCTAAACAAATCTAATAAATTGACAGCTTTAGTTAAAATAATATATTAGAGATAAACTGCCAAGAAAAAAATTGAGAAACAAACATTGAGATATTTATGCAACTATCCTCACTATTAAAAACAAAAGGACAAACCCCAGAAAATGTGAGATGAATAATGGAGTCATTTCTAAATGGAATTAGTTGTTATTTTGAGTTCTCTATGTCACATCACGGTAGTTTTTTAAGATGTGAAGTGGCAGGGAAGACTGGGAGGCCAGTCTCTCCCGGTGAGTGCCTGTCTGCATCTTGTGTGCTTTGTAGAGGTAGCAGTAGTTTCATCTGGGAAGTCCTTGCATAAACCGGCCTGGGATTTTTTTAGACCTCGATTCGTTTGAATCTATGGTTTTGAAATTTTGGAGAATATGGAGGTCAGAGAGGGTAAGACATCTCAACATAGAAGCTCAAAATGAAAAGCAATGTGTCTGAAATTACAGAAAAGAAGCATTTTCTGCTCCTCTTGGCCAGTATTCCAGCTATATACTTGAAGGACTTGGCAGTATTTTAAGTATCCATTAGCACACTTCCCTGTTGGAATTGCTATCACTGAAAGGGTTCAGACTCAGTGGGTATATTCAGTGTACAGCTGCACAAGGTGACACCGGGGCCAGTGCCTGAGCTGTTCTCTTGGTGGCAGCACAGAGGTCAGCCTGTCGCCTGGCGGTGGCCTTGGCAGCCTTGCAAACACTCACCTCGAGTCTTCTCTCCCTGTCTCTCTGTCACTTGCTGCCACTCCACGCTCTCTTTCACTTAAAAAGGGAGAAAGAGGAGAGGGAGGAACTCTGACTTATACATTGCTGGCCTGAGACTGTCAGGTTTGCACACTGAACCCAGTACAGTGACCATACAACGTCCTTTATCAGTAGGGTTCTTAGCTTCAGGGCATAAATGTCATCATTTGTACTATGTAGGATGTAGGACTCCTCTGTTGCAAGAGTCAGGTTTATAATATGTCTGTGAACTAATTTTGACTTTTTATAATGTAGCCATTGACAATAGCCCTAGAATAGATGCTTATTCAGAGGAGAATCTATAGGGTGTTCTTTCTCCTTGCAAATAGTGAGACATGCAAATAAATGGAAATCAAATATGGAAAATTTAAATATAGAAAAATTAAATATGGAAATTTCCGTCTTTATTTATCCCTACCAGTCTGTATTTTTGGAACCAATACTCAATTTTCAAGATGTTTTCCATTCCTTTGACCATACTTTCTAGTAACAAAGTCCTTGTTAAATACCTTATGATTTACTTGAGTGATATCAAAAGATACACTAATTTTCAAAGTGTGTGGGCCTACTCTGTTTTGTATCAGGAGAACAGGCATCCAGGAACAGTTTGTAGAAGTTAAGGGTTCTGAAACTGCTGAGATTACTTTCAGATTTCAAAGGCTGAGTCTGTCTGCTTTCTTGGAACTTTCTGACAGCCACAGGTATTCCTCTGGAGTCTGCAATATTTTGTGAGCTGGAACACCTTTCTCATTCATTTTATGTCTCTGAAGTGAGGGTGGCTCTGTCTCATTGATTTTCTCCCCTGAGATGAGGATATGTTATCTAGACCTGCACACATGCACAGGATGTATGCCCCACTCAGTCTGGAGCCAAGGTTTGAGTTGCAGCTATAGATTTCCATCCCAGGGAGAAAGGCTAAGTTAAGTTTCTTAAAGAACTTGCAACACATATGAATGATGTCACTGCTATTTTTCTTCCATGTGTTCAGGGACTCTGAATTGCCATAACTTGTTCTAACATTAGCAACCCTTCAAATTTCTCTCCTCTGTGCCTTAAGTTCTAACACATTAATCACTCTTCTCTTGGGTATTCTAGGGAAAAGGAAAGTTTTCATTTTATTTGCTCTTTTTGACGTATGTCAGAAGTGTGCTTGTGTTTATTTATTTTTTTAAGAAAGAAACCTTTTAACTTTCCTTCTTTTCTCTTATAGAAAATGTCAAGCAAGGTCTTTCCTTTCTATGCTGATGTAGGTCCCTCATGATAAAAGTAAGATATGACTCATACATATGTTACTGAAGAAACATCTCTAAATAGGGTGAGGTAAAAGCACTCACTGTGAGCTTCTTATGCATGATGTATGATGCACTGTGTGTCCTGATTGAAAAACTGCCCAAGGTGTGAGTGGGTCTCGTACAGGGCTTTAGCTGAGGATGATTTCTTCTGGTGAAGCCCTGGCACTGACTGCAGTGCAGTCACTCCAGGATCCACACCACAGACAATAGGAGATCCCACCCTAAACAGCTGCACTGGTATGTATGGTCTGACAGTGAGACAGGTGGTAAAGATGTGACATAAATGTGCCCAGCTAGGGGAGCTGGAGAGAGCTGGAAGGGGAGGGATTTGACATCCGGGAGCACTGAAGTACTTGGGAAACTGTGCAGCCCCTTCAGACTGCTGACAAGAGGGAATACAAGCTCAGAAGTAGTTGACTAACACTAATTTGAGAGCATTTGCTTTTGACAGACCATTTTTGAGTTTTAATTCCTCTTGAGACACTTTTAATAGTCTAAAATATCTCAGTTATGATTTTACTTATCCCTGAAGCAAGCAAGGGATTAGGATATCAATGCTGAATTCCAGAACAGTAATTGAACATCAGAATCTTCCCTGACAGATTCTGTCCATAGGTAGATGGTTAGGTGCAACCTTGGACTTGTTCTGTATCATTTGATCATGATACAGTGATTAGAAATGTATAATGAAATATAATCCTCCAGGCTACTCATGCTGAAAGCAACTAAATGGTAATCATATCATTTTTCTCTCGGTGCATACCTAATGGGAACAGTGTACAAGTAATTATTGTATAAGGGGAAAAACATCTGTTGTGAATATCATATAGGAAAGATAAGTAGTTGAATTGTGTATTTGAGAGTGTTTCCAAGAACAATAAATGTACTATATGTATTCAAGCTTGAAATGTGTTGCTATGGTAGATACATTAATTACTAAAATAGCAGCACATGAGTGAAAAAAGAGGCTTGAAAGTTGTTCTGGTATTGTGGGGAGAAGCGGCGGGGGGGGGGGAATCTCTCTTTTTTAAAGTACCTGAATGCTTTTTGCTGGCACAAATGTATTTTCAGATTATCTGGGGTATTTGCAGCTCCTTCCTCTTTCTCTGCCTGATGATTGAGGAACTAGGAAGCAGGAGAACAGGAATAACATCTTAATTCCTGTCCATGCCTCAATCAGCCTGTTCCCTTTGTTTACCCACCTCCTGATCAATAGGGTGTCTCCCACCCAGCAATGAGCAGCATATTGTTTCCAAGAAAGTGCCCATTCTCCTATCTGACAGCAAGCGAAGCTCTTTTCTGTCACTGAGCTCTGCTGTATCTGCATATTGATGAGATTTTTTTTTGAGGCTCATAGTGACCACTTTGTTTGAAAAGGAAATCTGTCACCTGACTGCGTAAGCAGATAAGTTTCCTGACTCCAGAGTTGTTGCAAACTATTACTGGTGGACGAAAAGTAATCTATCAGTATCTAGTTCCCTGGAAACCTCATGGGCAGTTCAGGTGTTTAGTGAAAACCGCTGTAATGGAAAAGTGTTGGATGCTTAAGTGGTCTTTAGAAATAACTCAGACGTCCCTACAGAGCTCGTAAGCCTTTGCACAGATGTTCTGAACTGAGAACTTGGTGCCAGAGGTACAATTTTCTCCCAAATTAAAATCGGTGTCAGATCTCATCTTGAATGGCAATATTAGAAGAAAATATCAGTAAGATCTGGCTTGACTCTTCCTTCAGAGTTAAAAGAAAAATGGGAGCAGCAGTGTAGGAACCTCTGTGGGGAAGCAGCAGAACATTTTCCCAGTTGTTCACCTTCCCATCACATGCAGTTTAAATTTCTTCTTTTGAATGGTGCTAAGATGTAAAAAGGCCCAAATGTCACACAAAATGATGGTTTTATGTAATTCTGAGATCAGTGGAAGGAAAAAAAATGCCCAGAGAAAATCCACAAGGAAAATCTATTTTTCAGTCACAGAAGTAAAACACAGACCTAGAACAATATTCCAGATTAAAAATCTGTCTATAATTTACATAAAAACATATATACATACACACAGAGTGTGTCTGATGCCAAGTATGGTAGTGGTGCCCAGCTTTTGTGGATGCAGAGGTGTGTCCAAAATGTAAAATGACATTTAATAAGTTTTGGAAAGGCAGGAAGAATGGCCACACTTCCACTCTGGCTCTGAGACATAATGATGACCATGTAATTGTCAATGAATAATTTACATTTTTATGGTTTTTCATTGCTGGATTCATATGTAGAAACAAGATGGCCTACAGCATGGCTTGCTTTTACTGTTTCACTCCCTTTCTCCACACAAAAGTCCACTACATAACAAGACTCTTATCCATAGTGGGAAAAGTTCAGCATACCTCCTAGAACCCTGAACCTCTTTATCAAAAATCACAAAATAACAAATCTATCCCTGATCAAAATTCTTCTAATAATCAATGTTAACTTCTAATACATTTGCAAAATGGAAATTTATGTGTGAAATAAATTGAGGGGGGAAATAAATCAAAGTTCTTATGGGATCAGGTACCAGAAATAATCAACTACTAAAATAGGAGAAAAATGTTAAAAAAAAGAGAAAAGAAGAAAAAGAAAAGAACATATTTCTTGTCAACTTTTCTTAAAGCTTTGCCATTTCAGCATATGGTAGAATCCAGTCCTCCTTAGCCCCATGTCTCAGGTATTTTCGTATGAAGTTGAGCTCTTATAAAGATTATATAATGCTCAGTATTTGCTCAGTGATTATTCTTCTTTTAAATACTATTGTGGTTTTTGTGAACCTTCTGTCCAGGTGGTTTATGAATACAATACAGTATTTTTATTAAGGGAAAGAGCTGCTAGCAGAACTCTGAAGAGGCCTTATTCATGCACAGTGCGAGAGAAGGAACAGAGTCAATTAGCTAGCTGTAAAATTCTCAAGAAAAGCAATTGTAGGGGATAAATCCAGAACTGAAAGACTGGAGAGGAAGTGCACTGGGACTGGGTGATTAAAATGTATCAGGTAGACTAGAGACTACCATGAACATACACCATCACCTCCCTAATCCACTCAACAGTAATAACTACAACTATAAAAGGACTGTTAATGAGGGGCTGCTCAAACCAGATTGAAGGAACTTGGCCATAGCCCAAGAAGACTTGGTGCAGCACTCTTTCCATCGAAGTTTCTGATAGATTTCAAGGCAAGAGGTAGCATAGTTGAATACTGTAGTAGTAATTGATTCTGGTGACTGTGTTGCCCTTAATGCTTCATTACAAGTGCAGCTCCAGTGGTAGAACACCAGCTATGGTGAATGTTTAGCTGATGAAAGAGAGTTGATATTTCAAACTCTAGAGAAAGAATAAATAGCTGTTCTTTTTTTTTTTTTTTTTTTTTCTCCTGAAAGATAATGTTGTATCATTGTTAA
>VZRZ01003270.1:1591362-1664349 GCA_013398175.1 Climacteris rufus
CTTTTTTTTTTTTTTTTTTTGCCTCATGAAAGATACTGTTGTATCATTGCTACCACTAAAGGAAGTGAGGATATTAGACATTTGCTGTAATAGATTACACATCTCTTTCCTTCTTCAGGTTTTCTCTGGGGAAACAAATCTGTTGCTTGCATTTTCACTTACTCTGCTGTTGACCTCAGCCATATTTACTCACTGGTTGGTTATTTTGTTTCTTTTAAGATACGTTTCTCTTCCCTTGTCTCTAGTGTCTTGATGTATTTTTCCAAATAAGTGGCTGTCTGAACGAGCTAATACTGAGAGTCACAGATGGACAGGCTGCACTTTAGAGTTGGCAGACGGGGACTTGAGACAGGAAGATAAATCTCTTTCAGACTGCTGGGTTACTGGGGAGAGTTGATTAGGGGGTCTCTGAAGTAAACACACACTGCTACGTGTCTGAGGAACAGAGAGATCAAATGATACTTTTGGCTAAATTGAGAGGTGTGCACAGCTGCCTGCTTCACTGCTGTGGGCCAGTGGGCTGTGTGCGATGGCACAGAGCAGGCTGGCCCACGGGAGCAAAGCCGCTGCGGTCACACCCCTGCTAGAGCAAGCTGTGCTATCTGAAAGCAGCAGAGAAAAGAGGACTTGGGAGACATAGACATCCTGTTTCAAATATTCACTGTCAATTCCTGCCTATTCACATTTATGTTCTCTTCCTTCTTGTGTGGAAGGAAAATATACTATAAACAGCCAGAATGGCGTTTAAATGTCACCACTTGCTGTCCTGCTGACTTCAAAGGAATACGAGAGAAAGGATTAGTTATGCCAGTGCTAGAGGTGGGAGTCCTTTGCCTTTGCCTTACTCCTCAGTGTCAGCAGTACAGCCCAGGGAGAGTTGTGGCTCAGGGTGAGCAGTGTCTGTTCCAGAAATACAGTGACACACCTGTGGATGTGGTCCTTGGTGACGCTGACCTCCCAGGAAAGCCTGCAGATAGGCGGGAGACCAACTTGATTTGTTACAGGTAGGACAGCTCCAAAGGCTGCTTCTGTTGAGCAGAACAGCCCTGCAAGGAGTGAAGAAACCTTTAGGGTCTGGTTCTTTTAATTCTGCTTCCCATGAACTCAGGAAATGTTACTTTACCAGCCTGTTGCTGGTTATTGGTATGTGAGGAGTTCTTGGGAGTCCTGCTGACAATACCAAAGCTGTGCTTGTGCCCACCGGGCAGGTGTGGAGCCCTGTGACTCCTGCAGACCTTGCCAAATCCACTGCTGGACCAAGCATTTCCTTCGTGGCTCAGGCCCCCTCTCATGTCTGGAGAAGGATGAAAAATCGAAAATGTCAGGAGGAAGAGTAATACAATGATCTGTTTTTCTCTTGTACTGTGTTTTTTTTTTTTTTTAATGGGCAAAAGCAACAAATATGTGTTGTGGGTTTTTTTTATTTGAATGTCAAACAATCTGTTTTTGGTAAATATTAATCTATTATTTCTATGTAACTTCCAGGGAAATAATGGTAATTCAAACTCTCTTTACTCCCTATGTGTAGACTTACATTTGTCATTTTAATATAGGTCATTTTTCAAGTTGCTGGAATCTTCAAATATAACATTTTTAGTTTCTGCTTTTTGTAGGTTCACAGCAGTGAGCTCTATTATTTATTATAGGAAAATTGCATTGGCAAAAATAGAGGGTGAGTTGAGGCTTGAAGAAAAATCCAGAAGATCAGTGCAATCTTGAGAGAGAAATTGTGGAAGAGTGAGTGTGTTTGTGTGTCTCTTTATACGTCTTAGAGGAGTTAATAACGAGGTACTGCCATTGTCACCCACTTAACACAAGTGTTTTCCAAAGATAAGGGGAGGCTCTGGTAGTCTCAGAAAGTTTTTTCAAGCTAATGCCAGCCTCCTCCAAGTGTACATTGGTGCATGAGCCTGGCTATAGAGTAAGGACAATCACCTAGAAATGTCAGGTTACTGTAGAAAAGAAGGTAAAGTTTATTTTCAATGTGTATTTATACCATACTTCTTTAAAAAAAGCAACAACGTTATATTTTAATAATAATAGGCTTTTCATTCTCAATAATTCAAACATTTAATGTCCTATCAAACTTTAGCTTCCATTTTAATAGCATAAACTACATAACATGCATAGTATAAGGAAAATTATTTTTTACTCTCATATATTCAGAGACACACTTTAAAATGTTTTCAAGTACACTTCTCAGGGGAATACCAATTTCACAGAGTATAAATTTCCTTGATTACAACTCAGAACTCATCTAAACAGTTAAAGGTAGGGGAAGGTATACAGAGAAAATGCTGCACTTTGCATTGAACCTTAAATCAGACTTTAAGTGTTTGCACTGTAGTATATTCGGTTTCGTGAATCTGAAGGGTCATATTTATCATTCCAGCTTTTTTAGGGTGGTCCTAATGCTAGAGTGCACCATATGTAAAAGAAGGAAGTGAATTTCTAAGAAGCAGCCTCTGAAAAGGCAGCAAGAACAGTTAAATGAGGGCTGGGTTCCAGCTCAGAGCTGGAAGGAAGGTGTGGTGTTTTCTGAGGATGGGAAATAGTTTGAGCAGAGAGACCTTTCTTATCACTCTAACCTGAACTTAATGCATCAAGGGGTTGTCATTAGTTCTCATAAGCTTTGTGAACCAGTGACATGTGCTGTGTTCATCATCAGAAAAAAGCCATGCCTCACTCTAATGGTTTGCTTTTGTTGTTATTTTGGAGATTATTTATGGAATTTGTTTCATGCCATGCAAACATGCTGCATTGTTTGAGCTACCCTACTGCTTCAGTGTAGGAAATGCAGAAAACTTAAAGGTGCATGCTTGGTTCCAAATGCTTTTTCTTAGAGCCAATGACCATAAAAGTTGCACATGTGCTTCTTCAGTGTTGACAACACACAATTAAAGAATTGAATAAGGTAACCTAACAGAAGATCTCTTCTTTTTGGTATCTGTTCCCCATTTCCACTGACACAAAGAAAAATTGTACCTATCCCATATCTAAAACAAAGCAGAAGGCAACAAATAATTATACTTTTTAAAAGGAAGACACATTTATAAAAAGTCTGAGAGTTTTTCTCCCCATTATTTCCTTCTATATCTTTTAGCAAAATGGACTTGATTCTTTATGAAACAAGTTATCCTTCATTAGTGCTCATGCTTGACTAGAAAAGCCATCACTGGCAGGTGTGTGAGCCTGGGTTGTGTGATGATTAGCACGAGGGTAATGAATCAGACTAGTCTATGCATCTGTGGGATAAAGAATGGGCTCCAGCTGAATGTAAATAGTGTGCTGTTCTTCTGTTTTATAGTATTCTACCAAACCCCTGTGTTTAAGAGAGAAAGAGGTTACAAAATTAAAATCCCCAAAAAGCAGGGACAGGAAAACCTAATGTTGTTTTGTTTCAACGAAATCTGAAAAACATTTCCACCAGATAAGTTTTGTAATACCCTTTCTTGGTTCATGATCTTTTTCACTTCTAAATATGAATGCTATGTAAAGCTTTTTTAATATGGTGAAAAAGCATTTACTTTTTCTCCTAGACTTCATAAGGGAATAGTGTAAAAACAAACCCAAAGCAAACCTTTATATTTTCATAAAAGCTAGATTAAATTAAAGCTTCAAAAGTTTCAAGTTCTGCTCAGAAATTCTGATTTTTATTTACATTGCCTCTTTATCACCTTGGAAACACTACTCTATGCAGAATATCACAGTGGAAATGTGGGTCCCAATTGCAGTTCTTACATTTTTCCTTTGCAAAACAGGTCCTAGAACTTGCAGGTATAGAGGGAAATTTTACCTATGAGCATTTCAGTCTTTTTTCTCCAACTTTGGTGTTTACATTTGTTAACATCTATTGTTAACAAAAGGGAAAAAAGTGACCTTGGAATGTACATGTACATCTTGCTCCACAGTCACCTTTCTATAATATAACAGAAGCTTTTCCCCATAAGGCAACAAACTGTACTACATGAGCAATACAGGCTGTTGTTGCTGAAGCTGAAGTATTAGGTCTTTCCTGAGACACTGATGTAAGAGAATAGAGAGAGACACATATTTCTGCAAAGCAATAATTCAGCCCAGAATTTTAATATAAAGAACACCAAGGCAGTGTCCTATTATCTGAATTTTAATGACTGTATCTTTTTTATCCTGTCAGTTGTAGCAAGGATGTGAGAGGTTTCATGAAACATTAATGGCTCTAACTGCAGTCCTCTCCCTTTCCTTTTTTCTTTCTTTTTTTGTTCTCTCAATGTGGTGTAAAATATGAATTTGTGCAGTGGAACTGCTTTCTGCACAGGGCTGTGTTGCTTGCTTGATCTTGCAGCAGTGGCTTTGGTTCCTCTTTGGGTTGGGAGCTTCCACACAGGGTGCCTAGGGAGGGGGAAAGGAGTGGAGGTGTATGGAGAGGAAGATTTTGCTGATGACATATCGTCAACAATTTTAAATGCGATATGTATTGTAGGGACTTTTAAATAAAGGGCCAGCTGGATGTTCTCCAGGAGCCTCAATGCCATCTGCAGACTCCTGTTTGCTGGCTGGGAGAACTGTTCAAAAGGTGAAAAGCCACAAGAGCTGTTAGGTCCTTTCCCCTCCTCAACCCACAGCCAACAGGACTGAGAATGGGGTAGAGGGGTTCCAAACCTGAATAATTTTGAAGGTTCATCAGGTGTAAGGGCACATCAAAGGATGTGGAGATTACTGTACATGCCAGGCACTATGCCAGGCACTATGCCAGGCACTATGCCAGGCACTATGCCAGGCACTATGCCAGCACTATGCCCACTTTGCCAGCAGTGGGACTGCTGGGCAAAGTCCTAAAGGATGATGAATTCCTCCAACAGCCAGTCTCTACAACCTAAAATGTGCAAGGAGGTACTGGCATTTGACTGAATGCTCTCACATTATAACTTTCAGGGGAGCTTTGTGGGAAACACATAGTTCCCAAGCCAAAGAAGAAACCTAGAGGCAAACAAGCATAGTTTAACACAGGCACAGAGGCCAAACATATTTGGAATCCAGCATTTAATATGCTGCAAAAAGCAAATTCAGCACTCTGATCCACAAGATGCATGATAGGAAATGTTCGTATTTATTCAAAGGAAGCCTGCTACAAATGTAGATATACATTGTGTGATGCCATAATATAGTGACTGTAATGTAGCAACAACAGATTGTTCCTGGTGTGTTTATTTTCATCCTGAGACAGTATGACACCGACATGTTCAGTGAGGGGCCGTCACCACACCACTGTGACATGTGTGTGCCGTGGTGTCTGCCTTCCCTGGGACTGGGATATTTGCTAGCAAATGTTCTGCCTTCCACAAACATCCTCCTGTGAAGCAAACAGACAGGGCTTTGGGGAGCAAACACACTGGCAGCGGCTGTCAGGCTGTGTGCTCCTGTGCTGCCGTTACATCCACGTTCATTAGGCAGTTCCATGCATGGGAATAGCCTGACCTCCAACAGTTTCCCTTTGATTGTCTCTGGAAAGTAGATAGCAAAAATATGGTTTACTCTTCCAAAAGCTGGAGAGCAGTTTTCTTCAGTCAATCTGTTGGCGTTTGTGTCTGTCTGGAGGCTCTGGATGAATTTGGGATATCAGGGATGTGCTGAGTGAAGCTGGGGCCTGCTACCTTAAGTACATTTTAATTAAAGCAGAGGTTTATATGGAAAGGTGGACAGACTGACGGAGCATTAGCTGCTTTGCTTTGGTCTTCAGTAAGCATTCTTTCATTTTTCTGTGATTTTCTGCTTTGGGAGCTGTGAGGGAAGGTTGGAAAGGTGCACTGGGTGTATGATGCCCTGTGACAAGGAGCTTGGGATTTTGGGTCTGTGCTGGTACAGCAATGTTTAGTAACAGCACTGGTTTTTCAGCACTGAGGTTGGTTAGCATGGGCACGCTGAGCAGCTGGAGAAACAAATGGTGTGGCAATGTAGTGTGCTGCTTAGCCATGGACCAGTGGAGTCTGCTGCTGTCCACAGAGCCAACCTGATAAATGTAGGTGTTAACAGGTCTGATGCATATTTAGAGTTCATCCATTAGAATGATCTATTTTGGAACAAGCTTGCAAATGAATAATCAAGTCGTGTTCTCTGTGCAAGAGATTTAACTGCAGGTATACTGCATAGCTTTGGTAAAAAGATCTACAGAATAAGTAAGGCCCAAAGAAAGTCGATGTGAAATAAAATTTAGTTCACTCTGACTATGCTAATTAAAGGCACTTAAACATTTCACCATGATTAAGTGAGACGCGGTGGTAGAGCTCAATAGATGTGGGAGTTCATTTAGTTGTCTGTAGTTCTACCTTTTTATTTAACAAGTGCTTCTTGATTTAAATGGAAATCTCTAATTGCAAAATGATCTCTGATGCAACATGTCACAACAAATACACACATTCTGTTATAAAAAGAAAACACTGCCTGTTTACATTATTTTCACTATTGTCCCAGGCTTTCTTAATTCTTCCACTTTGCTTTATTCAACATAAAGTTTACAGTATGTCTATCTTAAACAAACAAAAAAGGCATGCCTATTATCAATGAATCAGTGGTATTTATAAGTGGGATTTAAACAAATCTGGTGTAATAATAGCGGAGGGTTGAAATCTGAGTTTTCTTCCTGATACAACCAGGAAATATTTGGATGGAGAACAAATGCAGAGAAGATAACATTTTGTGCTAGGTGACATGAACACATTTCTCTGGACTTGAGAGAGCTTCTCCTTATTGCAGAACCAGGGCCATTAGGAGATAAAGGGTTTATATGACAGGCAGTTAATAGAAGGATATTTGTGGGAGGAAGGTCTGGTTGTTCTAAAGTGAAAAATAGAGGGAGAATGTAAAGTGAAGGAAAAGAAGGGAAAAAGAGGAAAGGCCAGATAAAAGGAAGTTGGAAATCCTCAGAAATGGAGTAGGCCAGTCTGAGGACTTCCATGCACTGCAGTTTTGAGGAGGAGACTAGGTTTGCATGCAGTGTAATGAACAGTAGAGGCATCATGTGCCTGACTTGGTCTGACCCCTCAGCACAGCAGCAGAAATCCCTGCGTTCAACATGAATCTGAATTCACTGAAACCAATACACACAGGAAAAATGCTACTGTTGCTGTAATATTCTTTGGGAAAACAGGAAGCATTTGTAATGGAAAATGTGCAATACGAGTGATAAAGAGTATCACTGAGTTCAGTCCTGCAGCAAAACGACCTTCATTTGTTTTCTAAGTTTTAAGCAGTTTTGGAGAGAGATAATGTTTCCACTGTGTCAAAGCTGATTGTTCTAGAACAAAAGTGAAAACCCCAGAGTTGGGGAAGCAGATCAAAATAGCCAAAGCATAGAATGTAGACTAAGACAATACTTCCTGCACCATTTACTGAATTCTATTTATTACTTTCAGCTAAGAATATACATGTAATGCCTGATCATATATAGAAAATCACAGTACACTAATAAAAAATGCTTTTCTGATTCTATTTAGAACTTCATTAATAACCGGCAACTTTATCACAATATAGATTAATTACATGTAGAGCTACATTTGCCTAACACCACAGCTGCCATTTAAAGCAAAAACACACTCAGATGTTTGGTAGATCTAAGCGTTTTGTTGGGATGTCAGAAAATGTGGCAGTTAGAAGATTTAAGTAGACCCTGAAATAAGACAATTTGTCTGCTGTTTTTGTTTATGTAATTCATTCAGCAGAGGTGATGAGGGGATACAAATACTGAGGGAGGTATGTTCTTACTGCCCTGTGGTTACTGGGGAGTCTATTTTCTCTGCAAAGGCACTACTCAGTGTGGTATGTTCAGAATGTTCAACAGATGTAGGAAATTTTAGTTTTTTGGTGGTTTTTTTTTCCTGCCAAATATCAAGTCCTCAAACAGGAAAATAAAGATTTTGTCTAATTCATCTTTCATAGTGATTGTCTTTGTCATTATTGTAGAAACCTGTGAACTATTGTACTGCCAGACGTGTAATATTTTGAATAGTAGCTGTCTTTGGAGGCAGCAGGTGTCATTTGCCTCAGGCTGGACAGACAAACAGCTGGTCAGCTTCATGTACAGCTGGGGCAGCACTAGACAGTCCTGGGTGAAACTTTCTAATGAGGGGTCTCCAGGATGTTTTAGGAATCCAGTTGACAAGGCACAAGATGTGTCACTGCAGACAGGTTGTACCTTGGATCAGGAGTTGACAGTGACTTTTGCTGCTGCACAATCAGACAACAATTCTTGTCAGTAGGGCACTAATGACGCCTGTAATTAACCACCCTAACAGGGCTTAGTGTGAATGGAAGCCACTATGAACCATTCCCAAGGTCATTTCAGATGCTGTGTGGTGCCACATCCTGCATCTGTCACACTTCTTAGCACCACTGCCTATGGAGTCTGCACATGAGACATGTCTTGCTTCCTAGATCACTGCCTTCACTTTATGTTTGTGTGGTGGAGCTCCTACTTCTTCCTGAGTTAGTGTGCTGAAATGTTGCCTTTTCAGAAATTCCTGGCATGTGAATAACTGCAAGAGTAGCAAGAAAAACAGCAAGTGTTGAATACATTGGTTGCTTCCAACTTAGTTGCTGAGTATGCAATGCTGTTGTTTCTGACATACTGCTGTCTTGCATAATACTTTTGTATTTTTCTTTTCTTTCCACTGAAAATGAATTATTGTGGTTAGGGGCCTGTGTGTAACTGGAGCCTCATTCACAATTGCACAGAGCACAGTTCCCAGAGACACTGAACTGAGTATTAGATGTCAGACAGACTTTGAGTATGTTTGGGGATCTATCATCTTCACACAGCTACTGTTCTCTGTAACAAATTCTTGTTAAGTACTTGCCCTAAGTGTTTCCATTGCTGGAGATCCAATTTTCAGGAAGTCAGCTGTCCATTAAATACTAGTTGCATGGTTTTTTTGGTCTCATATCCCTTATTCAATTTCCATTGAGAAAACTGACTTCAGCTGAGTTGCTCCAGCTATACATTAGTATGATAGAAGGTAGAATTTGTCCCTTTCTTTTCAGCCAAAATTGTGTACTTTCAATATCTGGAAAATTATAATCTTCCCTCTTTCTGACTTGTTTGATGCTCACCAGAATCCCCTGAAATCTACGACAGAGATGAAATAATCCATTTTACTTGCTGCCTCAGTGATGTAATCCCACATCCTTAAATACTTGCACTGCTGTCCAGCTTGCTATTCCATCTTTCTGCTATTTAAATGCTCCTTCTGGAAGTGAAATGCCTGTGTGACTGATGCTTAAAAATGCATGTAGGGATAGGTGCTCTCCTCAAAGACTGAACACCTTTGATCCTGTTTGTCTCTTGCCTTTAATTTTTGCTTTCTAAGGAATGTGCTTTTCTCTTCAAGCCTTGCACACTATTCATCCCTCTCACATAATTTTTAAGGCCTTCTCCTGAGCTTGGAACTTTCTCTTAGACCAGAACAGTCTGCCACAACTGTTCACTCTCAGACCATCAGTATTCAGTGCTTATTCAGTACCATGTTTCCACTACTGATCAATTGTTCAAAGTTTTTTGTCCAGCTTGCCTATCTCAACCTAAAAATCTAACAACTGTCAGCTTCCTTTTGAATCAGCTGGTAGAAACTGATCTAAGAGGCTGGGACTGGGAAAGTGTGATGCCTTGTGGTCTGGGCATCTGCACTGTATTCCTTTGCACTGTAATCCAAATGGAAAGCAATGAATGCAGAGCTGCTGAAAGTGAGATACGATTTGGGTCCCAAGTAAAATGTACTCTGGGTTCATTCCATATCAGAATGTGGAATATTCCATGCTCCACACCCTGAGGCTGTCGGGCACTGTAAACAGGCAGCAGCTGTATGTCTGAATTTATGCCAAAAGTAGGTTAAATGCAATGAGAGACGAGATCAGCCCGAGTTAATCCCTGGTCCTGAAGCAGTAGCTCTTACTTCCTTAAAGCAGAAATTGGCTGTACATAAGACATAATCTCTGTGTTAAAGATAGCATTTATGTTGAATATAAATGATAAGCCCTGTGAATATATGGCAGATTTTCAGGGTACCACCAGCCTGTTCTTGCTCTAGGAATCAAGAGGGTTGGCAGAATTCCATGGGGGGCAGATATTTCCTCTTGTCCTGTTCACAAGAGCCATCCAATATTGTTTCAAGTACTCTCATTTACTAACCCCTATCTAGCAATTAATGGAAATTACTTTCTCACCAAGTGAACAGGTACACAAATATGTCCCCAGACAAACCAAGCAAACAAAAATAAAAAACCTGTCAGAATCCATGTAATGGTTAAATGTGGTCAATTAAAGAAACCATGTGGATTTCCGTGTTTGCTTAATACTCACCCAACTTTCACAGGTGTTCAGAACAGGAAAATTTCCTTGATCAGGGTTTAGGTTCCCCCACTGTATGAATTTTCTCATTTCAGAGAAAGCCATTGGAGAAGGTCTGATATTTTTTAATTCCTTTTTTACTAAAGGTTTTGGGGTGCAGAAAAACAATCTGTAACCACTTCTGTCTACTTTCTTATTATTTCAGTCATTTAAGCAGCTATTCTTAGGTTCAATCAAACAAAGCTTTCCTGTTTTCCATAGCTGCATAATTAATCTGTAAGAACTTTGACATTTCAAAGAATGCGCTCTTCCTCGCCTTTGCTGGTATCTGCATATTTCTCTCTAGATTTCTGGCCTGATATTTACACTTAATGAATGAACATGAACCCAGACTCCTGAGGTCTGATCAGGCTTCTTGTGACTGGCTAAGCCACAGAGGATAAACTTCTGGGTATTGTTTCCTTTATTAATATCTAGTCTGCTCCACACTGCAGTAGTGAAGCCCTTAGTGCTAGAGCCCTTAGTTGTGAACAGTTCATGATTTGGGTCTCTTGGCTGCAATAGTGAGCAGGAAAGTTTTCTGTTTTGGTATTGTCTGCCATGCTTCAAATTGGCATAAATTTTGTTTCAGCCCAAAATTTTGTGGCCTTGTGAGGACCATGGATGAAGCAACAGTGAGCCAAAGCTGGACATTTTTAGGTCCACACAATGAATGAAATCAAAGTTAGGCCATTGGTTGTACATCTCATGATATGTGGTTTAATCGGGAGGTGACTGAGAAATTGAGAAATTTAGTTTTGGTGATCTTCTCTCTTGTTTTTTTCATGGTAGAGTGAAGACTCATCTTCCTACCCCAGGGCATGTAGTACAAAACTAATCACATTCCCTCAGTCTGTTGAAAGTGCAAAGAAAAAAAATCAGTGTACCATATTATTTTCTTGCTCTTTTTTTTTTTTAATTTTTTTTCAAATATTCTGGTATGCCAAAGGGAATGGTGTGTCTATCCCTGAAGAGCAGTTACTCAAGAACAGTATTTGGTACCTGAAGTCCCCTGGAAAATTGCAGAGTTGCCCTTTGCACCATGAATTTCCGTCCCCAAATATCCATTGGGAAAGAAGATACTGTGTAAGTTAGAGCAAGAATCCAATATCCCCCAAAATCCTGGGTAGTAATTATGTCATAAAGATATTGCATTGAGATCTTCCTGGTTAAAGTTGGGTTCAACTTGTGCAGCTGAAGGTAAATTACCTTACATTTATTGATGCATTTATTTGGGCAGGACTACTTCCCTCATGGTTCACCTCCTGGATCTTTGATATGGTACTGCTCCACTGGGAATAAAAACAGCCTCCTTGAGGTTGTTCCTGTAACTGTGGGTCTGCTGCAAGGAATAGAGGTGTTTGACATTTACTTCAGTGCTCTTTGGATCTAGCACAGGAAGTGATGCAGGACATCTCTGGAATGCCAGGCTTTAAAATGCTGGGTACTACTGGCTGGTGATCAGATAATGATGAGGTACAGGCTACATTTGCTAGCAGAAACATTTTCTTCATGGCAGAAAAATTCTCTTGGGAAGCCTTAGCAAATCAGCCCTTAGGGAACTTCACTGCAGCTCCAAGTACATCTACTCCCCTCTTGACTACCTGTAGGCTCTGCTCTGTCCTCCTGCATTGGAAACAGGTTTGTGTGGCACGACACCAACACAGCTGTTGGCATGAGCAGAAGGGAGCTGCTCAGCAGCAGCTGGCAAGGGCATTTCAGCAGCCCAGATCTAACCTGTTACCAGACACTGAGCCCATTGATCCAGAAAGTGTTGTCATTTCAAGGTTAAGTGCACAATCTGGAGATGTTATGTGGGAGAACCATTCCTGTGCTCATTTAGTGTGTGCCTAATATGTATTTAGATTTACTAAATACATACAACTTCAGTAAACAATGCTGTATGGATTGAGTGTTGAAAATGTTATTTATGGACAAGAAACAACTGAAAAGTGTTTGAGAATAAGCCTGTGTGTGTGTGTGTGCACGTGCATGCAGGTGCTGGTGTTGAATTATTGGTGAAAACAGTCCTTTAATAAATATGTAAGGGTATTTCTTTGAGATCACATATAATTTCATACTCTGGTGGCTCCACAAAGGACAATGGAGTGGTCTATGCTACTAGAATAAAATCAAAACATTAAACTTAATCTACTCATAAAATCAGCAAAAAAAAATGCTAACTTGTTCTCTTTGGTGTCCGTATGTGAAAATCTTCTGTCTCTCCTGTAAAGACACACAGGACTCTTCCAGGGCACAACAACTAGGATCAAAAATGGGAAGAAACTCTTGTTGAGCAGAAAACTGCACATGTTGCATTTCTGAATATATCTTAATCTTTGACTATGGGGGCAACTATCAAGAGTGATTCAATTTTGGGCTTCTCAGACTTCTGGGAAGAAATTGTCACCATCTGCAAAGGCAGCAGAAAGTCTGATAGAATGTTTATAAGAACAAGTTTTTGTTTTACTGTATAACCCTAAAAAAAAATTCCTAACAGATCAACAGTTTTTATAGGCAGGAGGTGACATCATAAGACACTTTCATGAGAAAGAGGTGAAGGTATTTGGTAGAATCAGTAATTTTTTCTTAAACACAATAGAGAATAATTCACTTTTTACCATTCAACCAACAATCTGTTTTTTGGGGGGCTTTTTTGAGTAAAATAAATGAAATCTTACATCTGGATATTTTCAAAACATAATTAGATCTGCTATCTTTTATTTTTTACTTGTATCATCTTAGAGTGTGCTCTAGGACTGACAGCACAGGCTAATCATGAACATGATGCACACACAGAGATAAATTCAGTCAGAAAGGGTTATCAGCTGGTCACTGCTAAATTCTGATTGCACTAAAATGGAAATTCTTCAAGTATAACATAATTTTGTTGTTCTTCATAAAGCAGTGAAGTAGCAGAATGTTCAGTGCAAAAGCTTAGCTTTACCCTGTGTAACTGAGCGAAGAACTCTGAATGAAAGAAAAATTCTGATTGCACTAAAATAGAAATTCTTCAAGTGCATCATAATTTTGTTGTTCTTCATAAAGCAATGAAATACCAGAATGTCCAGTGCAAAAGCTCAGCTTTAACCCTGTGTATCTGAGAGAATTCTGAATGAAGGGAAAGCTCCTGAGCAGTGACACTAACATCTCTTTCACATGCTGAGACAGAGCTCTAATACAATTATCATTAAATATGTCATAATATTTGCAACACAGAAGTTCATTTTTGTAGTCTTTTAGAGAGCTTATAAGAAGTGAACTTAGAAGTCTCGTTATTCTTTACTTTCTGTCTGAATCTATTGCAGGTAATAATTTTTCTCCCAACAATAGACTGTAATTTTGTTGTGGATGAATAAATTTTTGTATGAATGTGCTAACAGGGATAATTCTCTAATAGCATAATAGATCCATAATAGATGTATCTAATCTTCTGTTGTTGCATTGTCTCTGAGCTGTGCTCATTAATTACAGTGAAACAGCACAGGATTATATGTCTTGCATTAAACTGCTATCACAGAGGCCTGGCCTCCTGTAGAAGCTGCCTCAGTGTCAGGTGAAGTCAAACCAAAGCTCCCGTGAACATCACTGCACAAATCTGTGCCAGGCACCTGCTGCTGTCGTCAGGGCTTGGGAAGGCTGGGCAGCTTTGTGTCCTGGATTGCTGGGAGAGAAGGGAAGGATCCGTCAGGTCCCTGCCCCAACGAACACACAATGTGAAGAGCAAGAGAAAAGGGGCAGAAGCAGGAGGGGAGGATCAGCGTTGCCACAGCAATTAAATTTCCTGCCAAAAGATGCCATTATTTCAGGCTGTCTTTCAAAGTTTAAAGAAGGATTACATTTGACTTTAGAGAAGTTATTAAAAATTATGAAAATATTTAATTTATTAGCATTTTAATTTAAACAAACAAACTAAAAAATCTCCATATCATAAATTGGGGAGGCTGGGGATGTGTTTTATGGAAATATTTCCAGTTCACTTTGTCCAAAATCCCCCTGAGCATCAGCTCAGTCTCAAGTATCAGCATTGCAGTGGTTTAATAGCTGATTTGCCTTTCTTGCTAAGATTCTTCAGACAACTTGCACATATAAATTTCAATCAGTATTGTCTACAGGAGTTTTAAAAAATACTATTGAGATTTAAAATAACATTTCCAATGAAATTTTACGCTTCCCACAATTATTTTCAAGAAGTATTTCTCACATACAATTAGGTTATTAAATCGTTGTCCATATCATAGAAGGGAAGACAACAAAATTGATGTTAAATGAAAACATAGCACAATTTTATACTCATTAAAGAACAGGATTGTAAAAATAAGGTCTTGATAAGACACACCATTTTTAATTTCTGCAAAAAGATATCTATTTTATATTTTGGTTTATGTGCTTGTTAAGCTTTGAAATTCTTCAGGCCAGCCTTCTCTTCAGAAGTGCAGGAGTTAGGATCACTGAAATGGAAATGGGGAGAAGAATGTGGGAAGCAAGTGGATGTAAAGAAGGGATACACCCTAACACCTCTCAGCATAAATAGATCATTGGAAAAAAAAAGTTACTTTGCTCTCTCTTATTAATTTCCTCTTCCTTATTTTTTCCTGTCATCCTCCCTCCGTCCCCTCCTGCTTTCCAGGTAGCTACATCCTACTCTCAAAGAAAAGCTTTTGCATCTCTTCTATGGCCTTCCCAAGCAGAATTACAACAACCTTGTACAAGTGGCTCTGCTGCAAAGCTTCTGACTTGTGCCAGAATAATGTGCCAGGGTTTAACTCAACACTTTTGGCTAAGTGATGCTTCTGAGGTGATACTGCCTTGGAATAGATGAGGCTGGGGGTTTCTGAGCAGCTGAGGGAAGCTTCCCAGAGGCAGAATATGATCCTAATGGGATTCGAGGGTTAATTAACCCCAGATAATGAGGTTAATTAACAGGGTAGCAGTTAGAAATAGGATATGACAGGTTACTGATGGCTTACCACGTTCTTGTATTGTGTCAGAGACAACTCTGCATGTAAGAAGATGGGATTCCAGGCCAGTAACTCATTTAGGCTACACTCTCATCAGAAGGAAATAACTGTTTGATTAGTTTCAGTGGTGAGAAATCATTTGGGTGGCAGTGATTACAAAATGAGTGGGAAAGGAAGGAGTGAGAACAGCAGGAATGAAAGTCCTCACAAAGAAAATTTTAAGAAATGGTTAATAATTTGAGTTCCTGAGGTTATTTGGGGGATTGAAGTGTACAAAATGCTAAACCAAACCAAACCAAAAAATCACAGCAGTTATTCTGAGGGATTGGACTAGAAGAAAAACATGGAATAGTTCAATGAAAGTGAAGGAAAAACTGAATAATAGTAAGAAGTTGTAGGGCTCCATCAGGAATTTTGAAAGGACTGGACAATGATGCAAAAGACTAAACAAGGTGAAAATGAACCAAGTGTAAATAAGACATAGGGTTAAAGATGATTGGCATGGACCTGTTGAAAGAAAGCTGGAAAGGCTGAGGCACAAAATTAATTACTAGAACATAAATACTGAGTAGAGGTCTGGCATCCTCACAATGTAAATCTCAGTGCAGGAACAGCAGCCAGGCCAGGGTAGAGAAGAACTGAGATGAAAAACCTGTAGGACTGAAGTGACAGGATATGAGGATTTTCATCAGTCTGGGGAAGGATTCCTTCTTGCCCCTTGATGTACTCAAACATCCCCACTGAAAAGAGCAAGGAAGTGCTCTTGCTGCCCTGGAGATTTGGTTTGGCTCGCTGGTTACTACTGAGCAGTCTGTGTGTAGCAGCCAAGTTCTCCCTGCCTTGGGCTTTCTCCTCTAGCCAAACACCATTTTTGACAACAACAGTAAAATGTTTGAAAGGTCTGCTTTTCTTTCAAACATAAACTGTTTTCCATGTTTGGGGGCTGGGTGTCTGCCAGCTGATTTGCACAAGCATTGTGTCTTTGGGAAGCCAGGATAAAAAATAATTGGGAAAATTATAAGTCTTAGTTGCAAAAAACAAAGTGTAATAAGAAATAATATAGTACATTTCTTCACACCAGAGGAATAACATGTTGAGAAGCATGGACTAGGGTTTTTTTCATCCAAACAATATCTAGATCAGCTATGATGTGTTTTCCAGATATCCTCAATTGAACTGTGCGAAAATCTTTAATAAACCCCTATTTGTGATTTCTGACAGCCAAGAGAGTTACTCAGCAAAAAAGTGGTTTAACAAAAAATGTAAATATGCAAACCAACTCTCAGGCTGAATAGGTTTCAGTACTTCCAGTGAGATCAACATTATTTCTAAAACCTATAGGCAAACTACAATTCCTTGTTTGTGCCTAAGACACAACTTTTATACAGTGTTAGATAAGTTCTTAGGAAACCTTGAGCAGTATTGTCCTGCATGGTTGAGAATGTGAGGCAAGCATACATCTTCCTGGAGAAGTTTCAGCTTGGGGCTCATGTTTTGTAAGGACACAATTGCCATTTCCCAGCTGCTGCTTGTAGTCGTGTGCTCTGAGAGACACCCAGATCTGCTAACAAGGCCTGGGCCCAATAATACCAGGCCTTTTTCCTTCGATAGCAAAACCAGTTATTGTCACAATAAGATGCAGTACTTACCAAAGGAGAAAAAAAATGACAATTTTTATGTTAACAGGAGCAATTTGAGAAACTGGAGTAATTTTAGGAACACGCTTCAACACAGCTGGAAATGCATTAATGGTGTTGGTGTTTGACTTTGTGAAAAATGAGGGGAGCTAGCAATAGCCAAATTGAAAGCTAGTGCTGCATTAGAGGAGCTCACCAGCACCAGCAAACCTTGAGAAGGCTTTGAGCTGCAGAAGTGGAAACTTTTAGCAGTAGAGTATGCAGTCTGAGCAAGGAGACTTTAGGGTAGTGTTGCATTTGTCTTTTCTGAACATTAATTTTTAATAAATATGACTTCAAAGATTCATTCATGTCAGCTCATATGTGTATCTTTGCCACTTCCATTCAGGTCTGTCATTCCAGGTTTAAGTAAATAATATCTGCGGTGGTGCTCCTGTGACAACCCTGACAAGTCAATGGCAGCAAAGTGCTGGGACTGGGTTGGTGTTTTTCTGTGAAGTATTGGAGTCATATCTGCCAGAAAATCACACTTTAATGGTTGCAGAGAGGGTGAGCTGGTGTCTTGGAGGTATTGCTGAGTGTGTTGGGAGTGCATTGTAGAGTTTCAACATACTTTTCATACAGAGAGTGTCTGGTACTACACTAGTCTTAGCAATAGCACAAGGAGTGAATGGCAGCTCTGGAAACTGTGGTTTCTTTGTCTCCAGCACAGGCACTTCCTAAAGCAGCAGCTTTGAGTCTCTTTTCATTGTCCTTGTCATGAAATGGAAACTCCTTTTTCCTTACTTTTGCTCATTTGCTACCATGGCAGGTGACATTCCTGATGCTTCTCCCTGTCCCACCTTTCCCTGCACTAGGATCACCAGCACAACCATGGTCATAGGGGGTGATCATTACCTAGACAGATATGCCAAGCTGTATTCTGTTATTACATTGTGATTATGAATAGTTAAAACAACACATCATCTCTAAAGTATATAACCAGTACACTCTAGAATCCATTAGCCCTTTAAAAATAATTGGATATCTTCTCATCTTTGTTAATTTGCAGCCTTTGGTAATTCACACTGGGTGATATAGTCATTAGTGCAAATTATATTTAAGAAGTAAAATTTAAATATATTCCATTCTAGAAAACCTTCCAAGTATGGTAGGAAAACAATTGTGTTGCCAGTTACTTGATTTGTGTGGTATTATATTAAAGAAACCCTGGTAGAATTTAATTTGGTGCTCTGGGTTTATGGTGGTGTCACAGGTTACTTTACTCTCAAGGAAGTAAAATTTAATTATAACTGAAACAGTAAAAAAGTTTTTTTTTTTTTTAATATTGTCAAAAAAAAAAAAAAAAAGAGAGAGAGAGAGAGAGATTTACTTATTTTCTTTTTCTTCTCCAATATCTTGTTGGGAAGAAGAAACCATCTCTCACTGATTTTTTCAGAGTGGGATAATAAACACACAGTCTTGCGACACTATTGTTAAAGAGCGTAGAATTATTGTCTCAAAGAGCTCCACAGTTGCTACAGTAAAAAAATTTCTTGCATCTCTGGTGCCAGTATAATTTCTTTTGGCATACAAATAAACAGGTTTTTAGCTACAGAGTACATGTAATGAAGGTGTTGTCAGATCAAAAAACAGGAGTTCACATTAACTCATTCTGAAAATATAAGTTGATGTTTTTCAAATGGATGCACTCAGAAGAAAAAATGCTTCTGCAGCTTTAAAAGCAAAGAGTGCTAATGGAGAGAAAGGAAACTGAAGTTACAGTATAAGCTGAAGGAAAATAAAATATCAGACACTAGATATAGGGCTGATATAAGGACAAAAATGCATGTACAAATCTTTATTTTTGTGTTTGAACCATTTGATACAGGATCTCAAACAAGGTTAGTGATAGTGATAATATAAATTCATAACATACTTCTTCAAAGAAGCAGTCAGAAAATGACAGAAAAGGAAAGCAGCACTGCTGTTTCCAAATTTTTTGTTTGTTAGTGGTTCGGTAGCTCTAGGTTGGAGTCAGTGCAGGAAGGGAGGCTACAAATTAAACCTGCAGGGTTTAGGATGCAAATCTGCATTCTGTGTTCTGAAGAGTAAAAGTACAATTTTCCTAAGTAATGAAACTGGCACAGCGGTGCAAATTCTTCCCTCTTCCTTGTCCTTCTGTTGTTTATCAGGGAAATTAACAGCTGTATTTACAGCCTCCGAAGTACTCGGCTGAGGAGGAGTCCTTGGAGACTGTAGAAAGACTCCTGAAGGATGGGATCTCACACACCACTCAACTGTTAATTCAAAGGAAATAAGACATGAAATGAGAGCAGATTATGGGCACAACATCAGCATGGCAGCATCTGCAGCAGTATCTGCCACTGCTGTTGGCATGTGAGACCCAGCACGACCAAGCAGCTCTGTCACGGTGGGTGGAGGCACCAGCTCCTACATGCTGCTGCCAGCTTCCCAAATTGTCACAGTTCTCTGTTCTTTATGTTTTGAGACTAAAGGTTTTTTTCATAGCCTTCTAAATTCTAAGATAGTTAAGCGTTACTTCTGTATCATGGGTAAGTAATTATTGATATTGCTGGGTGTAAGTACCAACCGTGCTGTGTTTAAGCCACAGCAGAGGTTACTGGAGGTCATAAGTTTGGCAAGGAGAGGGAGGAAACTGGTGACAGCAAATGTCAGGTAGATCACAGAGAGGTGGGTATTGGGCCTTCCCAGCCAGAATCTGTAAGATGAAATGTCTTCCAGGATACTTCAGGGAATTTCACACGGTTATAGAATCATAGATTTGAGTTGGAAGGGACCACAAGAATCTGTAAAATAGGAGGAAAGCAACCTTGTTTTTTAGTAGCAATGGTCAATTGGCAGATTAAATGTATAGTAGCTGTGGGAAGCTGAGCCTTATAAGGAGCATTTATAGCCCCTTTACCTGTTTCAGAGGAAGTTCTGTGCTGGCACAAGGGTGGTTGTTCTGAAGGTGTTACTAGTCAGTGTCTCTATAAAGTGGGCAGGGAGGTCAGTAAATGACTGAGAATTATTGCAGGGACCATATAAATTTTGTGCTGGCCTCCCCTAAGGAGTCACCTTCAGAAAGAGATTAAGTTTTGTCATATAGCCCAGTAAAAAAAGAGATTAATTTACCAAGTCAGATGCCTACAACTGCTGCTTTTAAAGGAGGAAAACTCTGGTATACTGAACAAAATAATACCAATTTATTCTTACAGACATAGGGGAGCAAACCCCAGCAGCTTATTTGTCACCAGCTATGTCTCTTAAAAAAGTTGCGCACTAGAAGAGGGTAGAGTTCAGCAGTTGATAGTTTGCTTTTGCTAGCCATGGTAAGTCTGACATAATTGTGTCAGACAGCAAGCTGCCATTTCATGAGCATATGCTTAAGCCATTGCAATGAATTATGGCACAGCATATCCCCATTATCCTCAGTCTAACTTGTTGATTGAAAACAAAATAATAAAGTGTCTACTAAAACAATGATGGACTCTGACCCATATTTAATGTTGTTAAATTACAGAATGACATCAGTGGCGCGTGGGTTGTCATCTGCTGATATCTTGTTCAATAGAAAACTGAAAACAGGGTTGTCTGGGCTGCTAGAAATATATGTCAGAGTCAGTGGGTACTTGTAGACATGCAGAGGAATAGATAAGACAAAACAAAAACACCCAGTGTGATTTAAGGCCCCAGAAGCTGCAGCTGTCTCACCAAAATGAAGCTGGGCACATCTGTGCTGGGAAGCCGTGGCTGTAAACAGCACAGGTGTCAAAACATGTAGCCTTGTATAGCTGTGTGTGTCATCACTCAGGTGTGTGCTGGAGAGAACTAGGTGACCCTTTTCCAATCCCAGCAGGCAGGAGATACAGCAAATTGGTGCCACAGAGTTAAAAACTCCAAGTGACTGAAATGAACAGGGTCTAGGACAGAACAAAACCAGAACAGTTGAAATCAAAAGACAGAAAAAGGGAGTTGTGCTTGTTTCTCAGGGAGTCAGTGCAACCCAGTCTGAAAAGCATGACTCTGTGGTTCTGTGTCTGTACTCCTTTGGAAACAGCTACATGTCATGCCAGGAGAGTCATGCCCAGCTCCCATCAGGTGCATCCTCCCTCTGCCATTGGAAGTTACCTTGTCATTACAGGGTGATGCTGTTCCTTACCTTCAGAGCAGTTCTTAATTGTAATGGCTGTTTCACCTCTTAGGAAATGGCATTTTTCTCCTCTTTCTGTGTAGCCTGCTTTGTGCAATGGAGAATCAAACACAAAATTTAATCATAACGTGTTCTCTTGGATACGGTGGCTAGCCTTGTGTTTTTAACCATTTTCTTTGCTGCTCCTCCATTTTCCCTCCAAAAGAAAGGAGGTTTTCAGGCCTGTCATGGAAGTTGAATTGCCAGCTTGTGAACTCCTTCAGGTTAGATTATTCCTTGGGTTCTTTTTTTCTCCATAGCCTCATATTTTGGAATAATATGCTGCATTAAATTTAAGGACGGAATTGAATCTTTAGAAGGCAGTGATTGTTAAGAAGATATTTCACTCCTGTCTCAAAAACAAAGACTTCAGGGTCTTTCTTGGGGCTTTTTTTTCTTTCTTTTTTTTTTTTCCTTTTCTTTCTGAGCATGTGTTTATTTTCAGTACCTGCAGATACAAAGAGACAAAAAAGGGAAGGAGGGAAAGAAAGGAAATGGATGAGAAAGTTCTTAAGGTCTACAAGCATGCAGAGCATGAGGTTAATGGATGCACCAGCATCCTGCCTATCTGTTCTAGATCACTGACACTGTCTCAATGGTGCCACTTGAGAGTTGTTCTGGGATATCAGCTTCCTTTAAGAAATACCCCACCTCACCAGTGACCTTATTTTTTGAACATAATGTTAGAGGATAACCTAGAGGATAGAAGGTAATGGATGGGAACTAATTTAATCTGAACAGTTGTGAGTGTTGGATGAAGATGTTCTGACTGCATGTTGACTTTCTAGGTAGTGTCAAGGTACAAAGTTTTGTTCAGATTTCAAAACTGCCATCAGTTCAAATTGCTGTGACAACACATCGAGTCAAGTAAGGATATTCCAAGCCTCTCCCTTAGCCATCCTGACAAAGCTGCTATTTAGCATCCCCAAATGCTGGTGTTCATTTCTTGGTCAAATCAATCTGAGTTTCAGAAGTGACAGAAATGCCATTCAGGAACTGAGATTACTAGTATTTTTTGTTTGTAGTTAGTTTTTCCTATTTCCTCTTCGAATTATGACTTCAGAGAAAATCTCTTTAAAAATGTAACTGGCTTCTACTTCGTGCCATACTGCTGTAGCTTCATTAGTTTGGTTTCTCCTTATTTCTGTGTTAGTATCAAAAGAATACAGCTTATGATTTTTGGAACATGGAAACCATTCTGAACAGGCCACACTTGCCTCTAGGATATACTCTCAACTCAAATATGTTTTGATATCTAAAAGAGTAATTAAGAAAAAGTTCCTTTGTTATATGTCTCCATTTTATTGATGTTTGAAAATGCTAATGGTGAAAGATCTCATAAAAGAGTAATTTTGTTGTGCTTGTAGTCCAACAGAATATAGATAATACAGCTTTCCTGTACCAAATTAAGTAGTTTGTTAAAATGTCCATGTATTTACCAGAGATCACTGAGTGCTTTAGTAGCTATTGTGGGAGAGTTGCTTAAAAAATCAACTTTCTACTAATGTTGGTTACTGCTGCTAGGAGGGAGAAGTAGCATTAGAGAAAAATATATTTTCTGTCTTTTATATGTAATTTCCTGATGTTTATAAATTGCTTTATAGCTAATGGTTATATGTACTAGTGACTAAAAATATTGGGCTATAAAGTCAGATTCTTTTAAAAGTAAGACACTTTCTGGGGTGGAAGCATATGTAAGCATATTGCACAGTATCTGAAAAAAGGTGAAAATTTGTGAAAATATAGTTCTTAATTACTTGAATAATGTATTTTCATGTGTCTGTGATCTAAAGTGCAAACTACTTGGAAAAACTCATGTCATATATGTGATTCCATATGTAATATAATTGGTTTCAACTACAAACTACCCACACAGGGAATTACACGTGCTCAGTGCCCTTTTGGAAGAGGCACCACATGGCAGAGATGATCGTTCTGATCCAACAATGCAATTGGATGTACTCATGCCTTCCAGCCCACAAGTGAATCCCTAGTCACAGGTCAAATATCCCAAAAATATTTTCCAGCAACTCCTAATTTCGGTCTCTCTCTTCAACCCAGTTCCCAGTTCATAAGTCTTCAAGTATTTTTGGTTGTTTGCTTATCTTTGAGATGTCTCAGGATATTGGCAGGGAGAAAAGATCCATGCTGAAAGGTTGTGTGGTCTTGTGAGCATCATTTACTAAGCACTCCTAACGGGCCCTTAGTGCTCAACTGTGGCATACACATAGGTGACTGCAGTGTTTCTCAGCCTCCCCTTCTCCTTAAAGGTACTGAACTCTGTCATTCTGCTCTCCAAACTTTCAGTCTACATCTCTCCGAGTTCCTCAGCCTTCTCCAAGGAACTAAGTTTGCCAGCGACCTTGTGTTTTCCCAGCTACCTTTCATTTGTTGCTGGATTGCAACTTATAGCTCACCTTCACTAGGAAGTGACAGTAAATGTCACTTTCTTGCTTATTACATGGTGACAAGGATGTGGAACCCTCACAGTGCATATGGGAGAGTGAGAATCACAGAGAGCTGCTTAGTCCTAAAGAGGGATCCTTTAGAGACAACACAAAAGAAAAAAAGGTTTAACCTAAAGGAACTTGAGGAGTGTGGCTCAGGGGATGGGAGAAGGCTCCAGGGTGCAGAGGGGAAAACTGTCAGGCTGGAAATAAAGGAGTTACAAGGATAAGAAAAGATGAACTTGATGTGACAGACAGAGAAGGCTTGGATATACATTTCAGCTTTGAATGCTTGAATACGCAGAAATTTCTAATAGCTTTTGGCTACTTCCACTAGCAGATTTTCAATGCAGCACTCTGAAAACAAGTGGTTAAACCAGCAGTGCAATAAATATTTTTCAAACTACATACGAGAATCTTCATCTTTCTAGGACACAGATTCTTCTGCACTGAGTGGAATTGTGGGAACTAAAAATAACAAATGCTTTGTTCCCTGCTGTTTTTGGAGAGAGCCAACAAGGAAAAGCTCTTTTACTTTGTCTAAAAACAGGTAGCAGGTCTCACAGTCATCTAGGGAAACGAGAAGGCAGAGAAAGGAAGATGGCATTTGCATTTTAACTACAGACAGGGGAAACAGTTCTTGGCAGAGTTGAGTATTCAGAAGTATGGGGGCTGTTCAGGCAAAGTTGCTGTGGTTGTTCTGTCTTTTTTTTTTTTTTTTTAAGGGGGGAAAGAGGGGCTCTTTGTTTTGTTTGTGTGTTTACTCAGAAGAGACAGCACTGAGGGGGGCAGGGAGAAGAGGAGGCCTTGAGATAGTACATGAAAAGGAACATGAAATGTGCCCTAGGGTTTGCTCTACCTCCTCGCCACCAAAACACTTGCCTGGCTCAGGTTCTCCAGACTTTATGTCTGAATACTTTCAGCAAGTTGAAAGCAGCCTTGAGGGGTATCAAGTGGGGTGGAGAGCCTGTCACACAGAAACTACCATTTGATTAGTTTGGATATGCAAGCGCTCTGAAACCTGCTGACTCTGAGCAGAGATGTTAAAGTAAATTAAGATTTCTTCCCTGTTTAACTCTCCAAAGCCATACCTTTTCCTTTCCACCCTTTCACTGGGAATAAACCACCACATTGTTCTTTGAAATCTCACTATAATCAGCCCCACTTTGTTCCCTGCCCCTGTTTCTGGCTAGAATACAACCAGTGAAACTTTGTGGTACAGCAAACCAGCCGCCAGCTACATAGCAAATTACCTTCTTACAGACTTAGAATAAACAGAAACACATTTATTTAAAAGTGGATAAAGGAAAAAGGAAGAAATACTGTAAGGTGTGCACATTTCAGAGATTAAAAAAGTTTTTGTACAGTTAGGAAGCAGCAAAAAACTATCAGTGATAAAAATAGAAGAATATTCATAGTACTACTACTAATTAATGTGTGAAATATTCTGAAAAAAGCTTTTGAATTATGTATGATAGCTCATTGCCTAACTGGAGACAAAAAAACTTGGCTTTTAATTCTGGCAAAGCCTTTATTATGCAGGCTTTTGGTAAATCACTCCCTTTCAGTTTACCCTTTAATGTCAATGGGGAGCAGAAGAGACAGAATTCAGAGCAAGCCCCAGCCCTTGGCAGGGAGGTCGGAAGGAGCTGATCCTTCAGTTGCCTTCCAGCCCGAACCACTCGATGACGATGTGAGGCAACACCCTGACACATATTTCTCTCCCAGGTAGCAAAGTCACCTCCACGTCACACCTGGTTTTAGTGTTCAGGGAGCGAGTAAGGCTCTGTCTGCTGTGCCAGGGACACAGCTGGGTGTGTCTGTGCACAGGCAGCACCTCTCCTGTGATATAAAGCAGCCTCAGAGAGATGCTCAGGCCTGGGCTCTCAGGCTTTGGCTCTAAGTCACAGCTTTCCCCTGCAGCAGAAGCTCCCAAGTACTTCACAGACAGGAGCAGCTGAAAGCACACTGGGGGGATATGACTGGGGCAGCATTTTGCCCATTCTGCAAATCTTGTCTTTCCTTCCCTGTTGGAACACACCCACTGCAGATCAGGGCATTCTTCACTTGACTTTGTAGCAGATCTGTTGAGTCCTCCAGGCCTGCATCTGCTTATTCTCACATTTGTGTCACATACCAGGCATGGCTGCATCTAGAACTTCCTATAATAATAACCTGTAAGGGAGGAATCAGGCACTAGCTATTCCAAAGTGTGTTCGTGTCACAGGGCCAGCGATAAATCTGTTCTGTTCTTTCCACCTAAATATAGGAAAATATACTTTGCTGGTTTTATTTGGTGTTTTCAAACGGTGAAGGGTCACATGTGAGAGATACACATAGACAGGCATTAATGGATAATGTATTCCGTAGTGTTGTATTTAAAACACAGGCAAAGTTTTGCCAGTGCTTTGTTTTGCCAACTTCCTCCTCTGGTTTTCAGTCCTATTTTTATTTACATAATTTCTTAACTCCGGTGCTTCTGGGCTCCTGTTGGAACAGAAGGTGTGTTTATTGCACTGACTTTGGTCACCATAGTTACTGGCTGCTGCAGGAAGGGATGCTGCTTCTATCTCTGCAACTTTGGGGAAGTGAAATTAGACATATTATAACCTGAAAGACATACATGAAAGGGAGACAATTGAGGTTATGTTGTGCTGGTTTGCAGCCGTGTGTCTTGAATTACAACCATCTTCTGGGTGATTCATGCAGCAGACCATTACTTGAAAACAAGGTGTTAGTGATTAACATTCACGGGGAGTAACAAAAGGCAGAAGTGAGTGTGTGTGCTGGCTGGAACAAGATGAGCTCAATGCAGAGTCAGGCTCCCAGCCCACGCAGCACAGGGATGGTGTGCACAGCGCAGCCCTCTTCACACTTCACCGGCCCGTCCTAAAGGCAGTGTTCTCATCCCCATTAACCCCATCTGCTACTTCAGGGAGTGGTTTCTGTGCCACAGGAGGACAGAGCAGTGGGGCAGGCTGGGGCGAGGGAAGAATGTTGTGGGCTATTCAGAGGTGCTGTCAAATGCAGGCACTGCTGCTCCCTCTCTTAGTCAAAATGGAAATATTCACAAATCCTGATATTTGGGCTGTTTTCTTCACAGAGTCTTCCACTTCCTCCTCTGGAGGTGTATCTTCTAAGTGAGGTAGGTATACAGTCTGAGGGAACTACAGAGAGCTTTCGTGTGCAAGTCAAGCACAGCATCAGCAAGGCCCTTCCCACTACCTACTGCTCTAATAATCCCTCCTTGCTGCTCTGTGCTTTCTGCCCCAAACTGTGGCTGCTGCCGGCAGGGTTAATCATTGCCTGGGCTGTTCTGCAGACACACAAGTAGGGATCTGGTCAGAGGTTCCTGCAGCCCCCCAGCAGCCCAGCTACCACATGGGGAATGGCTTTGCCTTTGTGCAGCTGGTCGATGGCCACTGGCTAGGCACTGCTTCATATTCATTCAATTATCCGTGGGCAAGTCTCCTTGCTGATATCAGTGCTGAAACAGAAGTATATCTGCAGCTCTTTCTCTTCCCTAGCGACATTTTTATCAAACAGTGCTACCTTTCACTATTTTTGGAAGGAAAATCCTTTCATTTCTGCTCCTTTTACTCCACCACTGTTTTACCAGTCTTGTAGCTAGCCCAAGAGACATCTGAGCAGCCAGAGCCTGCTTCAGGCTGAAGAATGGCAAGGGAAAGCCAACACGGTTCAGCTGAATATTTTTAATAATTTGAACTTCATGTTTGAGTGGCATAAAAAAAAAAATCTAAGCAGAATTAAAACTAAGTCAGAATTGCCCATCTCCTGTGGATTTGGGAACATAGTGACAGTGGGGTGATCTGGTGGGGAAAATAGTGACCATTTTATTTAGCTAACTTGAGCTAAAAGATGCTTCTATACAGAATTTCTATGTCTTTTGGAAGTAACAATTTAACTAATACCTTGAAGTGTTATCTAGTAACATGTAGCAAAACTTGCTACCTACTTGGGAATAAAGGAATATTTTATGTTGTACAACTACTAAAACTTGTATAAGACCACCATAACAAACTGCTTCAGGTTACCAGGCTCCCCTCTTGGTATTCCCCAAAGCATCTCACTGAGTCTGGCTCTGCTTCATCCTATTGACAAACTACCTCTGCAGAGCAACCACTTTCTTTCAGTACCTTGAGCAGAAATTTAAGAGGTTTTGCTGTACTGTACAATTTGAACGCTCAGTAAAACCAGAGCTTTCTGGAATTAGTTTCAGCTGAAATTACACACAAAATGATGAGCTCTTCTCTTCCTAAATTCAAACACTTTGAAAGCTAAGGTAAATATTTCAGCATAAAGAGAAGAATGATGAAACCTCCAGGGACACTGACACCAAGATTCACGGCTGGGAAAAGAAAAAGAAACTGCCTTGCTCCAGGTGATGCAGGACACTGAGTTTTGTGCAATTGTCTTCATTACTGTGCTGAGAGGAGGGGAAGTGTTTGAAATTTCTATTCTTTTCTCTCATGCATTTTATTTTTTCCAGAACTAAAAAGGTTTTCTGAGAAAATGAAAATATATTTAGCAATATAGTCATTATCTGTAATTTGTAAAGGGTGATTTAATAGGAAATGTGCAAACTTGAAATCACATTTTGTCCCCTTTTCAGCTTCTAGCCTCTCCTTAGAAGTTTTGACGTTAATCAAGTTCAAATACACATAAATGAAAAAGAAAGAGTAAGTAAAACTTCAGACTTTAGAAGGTGAAAGTATGTAAAAAAATGAAGCACAAAAATGAATGCAACTTCACTGAGATTTTTTTTGGAGAGCAGACTACAGGTCTCAGTTGGGTCTGAAGGCAGTGCTGCACTAAGAGGAAGGTGGTGGAGGAACTGGTCCTAGTGGTGCTTTGGAGGGTGTAGGCAGCTGGTCTGCTCCCAGAGAAGCCCAGAGCAGATGTGAGCAGACAGAGAGGTCAGGCCTTGGCATCCAATGTGAGACAGGGAAGGAAGAGTTTAAATGCACTCCTTGTTGAAGCTGCAGCCCTGGGCCTTCAGCAGAAACTGCTTATGTTGTGGCTTTGGGGAGGGCAGTGAAGATTATTTTCTGTACATATACCTTTCTACTGTTTTTGGGTTTAGCATAAACAAGCAAACAATACTTGTTTGTTCGCTGCTAAGCCATTGTAATTTGTTTCTAGGAATTGGAAAGTGACCAGAAACTTGTGTGGAAAACTGATTCTTGTTTCCCCCAAGGCCTAAACAATTATAGGCTCACCGTTTTGCTGCCAATTGTTCTAGAATTAATCCTGTGCACAGTTCAAAGACAGCTCTGAAACCATTTAAACAGTCATAACATCCCTGCTGCAGAAAGCCACAGCACTATAGCAGCTCCACCTTTAACCTCAATGATTGGGAGTCCGGCTGCTCTTACAGTTCTGTCAAACATATTCGATCAATCTTCATAATTTAATGATATCAACTTCATAGTGTTTAATGAAGATATTTGATCTTGTCTAATGACTTTTCAGCAATGTTTTCTCCAAAGTGTCAAGATCAATGATCAAAATACGCTCTTAGAAAGAATTTCATTGACAGTAGTCATTTTGTAGCTGTAAGATCCAATGGTTTTCTTTTAGAAGTGCAGTGCATGTGCTCTGTACTACAGCATAGGATGAAACTGCAGGAAAACTCCAAACCCTTCAGTTTCAGGAATGAAATTGCTAAGCTAGAACTACATTTTTTTTTTTTAAATTCACATCTTTGGAGTATATTAGTGAACAGGAAAATGACACAGATAGCTAATGCGAGGACAATGCAGCCATGCCTTTTGTCAGCCTCTAGTTTCAATGTAGAATTCAAATTCACCATTTTAATCAGTATATGAAATTGCTACAACAGCAATATCTGGATTGTACAATTTGCTCTTTTGCAGTTTTGGTAAATATTTTGGCAAATATATTCATGCCTGTTTCTATCCCTAGCCCATAGGCCAAGTTCTACTGTGCAGGACCCTGTGCAGTTCAGTGACATCTGCTGGTCCTTGCCCACCAGAAGTTTGTGCCTTCACCCATCCCAAATAAGTCTTGACATTAAGAAAATAATAAATCTGTTCTCATGACCTTGAGAAGATGTTTTCCAGGACAGCTGTGTTCCCTTTTGTGTGCTTGCTTTCTGAAGTGGCTTTTGTCTCATCTGTTTGGCTGCAAGCTCTTCAGAACTCACACCAGCTCTTGCTCTGTGTTGCACAGTGAGGTTTGCATAACAGGGCCCTAAACTCGCTGTGTCCCTGGGCATAACTGTAATGAATATAATAAAATAACTTATCCACTTTCTTCCACTTGGCTGAGCTTTCCTTTTCACTGTCACTTCTGCACTCATAATGTGTGAAGATAAATCTGAGTGAAAAATGTGTTCTTTACTACCTTTAAATTCTTCTTTCTAAAAAAAAAAAGCCAGGTAGGCCCTTCCAAATATACACAATAAACCATGTTCAGAGGAGGCTTCACTAAGACTGTTTCAAGTCTGTAGTAGTATAACCCTCAGTTCAGGGCTCTCTTTGTCTTCTCAGCACAAGTGATTGGAAGGATAATTCTTGTTAGCACATCTCCTTTTCTTAAACTTCTTACCCTTAATATGGCATCATTACAGCTTTCATGGATAAACATGTATCCTTTCACTTCCTTATTATGGGAAACACTGGGAATGCAACCCTACTGTAGTATAAAAACAAGGATTGTGTCATAGAGAATGTAGCATCTATACTACAGTACTGGGTCTAGTACAGCCTGGGGTCTAAGTACATGCTATAAGAAAGCAGCAGTCTTAGAAATTTATTATCAGTGGGCCTGAAAAATATCCCAGAGGCACTTTTCTTTTTTGGTTTGTATCTCTTCCCTCCCTGTCAGCTGTGCTGGCCACAGTTATTTACACGTCTTTAGGGAGAAACAGATGTCAGCAATAAAGGCAATAATGGAACTGATTCAGTTTTTAGGTATTAGCCAAGATCTGCAAACACATATCTTGATGATACTCTGCATTTGCCATGATAAATGTGAAAACATTTAAGCTGGAAAGCCTTCAAGACAATGCAGCTATACCCAGAGGGATTTATTGTAATTGGACCATGATCATCTTAAGATTCATCTTGTTTTTCCTTTGGCAAAGGTCCCTCTTCACCTTTTGAACAGTAAGTGGTATTGCCTAAGGACAACCACATCCAGGAATCCTCCCTTGGAAATGGCATCAGTGTGACTTCCAAGATTTTTTTCTCTCTTTTTTTAAATTTTAACAAGGAATGGAATTTTAGCGAGAAAAATTGGTTGTACATACACTGAATAATTAATTCTCATACTGAGTGCATACGAGTGCTGTATTGTGTGGGTTAAACACCACAGGAGGTGGTGATCAGTACCTGGAAATATATTACTGGAAATAAATTCAATTTTAATACTGTAAGTGTTTATTCTCCTCTTGGGGCTCAAGTGCTCTGTGCAATGAGGTCTCTGAGCCAGCCACAGCAGCCACCCAAGGCATTTACTGCTTGGGTTGTGCAGTAAGTCAGGACAAGAGATGGGATGCAGAGCTAAGCTGAGCACCAGCTCTGCCAGCTGCCTCGGAAGGAGCTGAGGGCAAATCCCAGGGTGAGCAGGAAGAGTAAGTTAAATTTTTCACTCCTTCCCATTGTTTTTGATATAAGAGGTGCTGCTGCTGATCCCTTCAAGGCAGTAATCACATGCATTCCCAATATGAAGCAAGGTAATCAACTGACAAAGTGATATAATCTGAGAAACCATTAGCTTTCTAATGACTCTTGGAGGTCTCATTAAAACTGGTCACTTACTGATTGTTCACATTACTGGAAATTTGAGCAAAACGTTGTGGGCTTTTTCCATGGCTGAAAAGTTAGGACAATTTTCTGTGTTCTACAAACAAAATTAAAAATAAAGAATAATGGATTTTTCTCAAGAGACCTTAAGAGCTCCATTTGCAAGCACTCCCTTTATTATTATAGTAATCCCAGTACTAACATTAACTTTTCTCTCTCAGTTCCTCCTTTCCAAAATAGCCCCCCAAACCCAACCACTTTTAAGTGTGAAGTTTATTACCCATGCTTTTCTTGGCCAAGTAACTTGACAATTCCCTGAGTTTTTAGTTCATTCTTCCTGATCACACTGTGTCCTGCTAATTACTTTTGCTGCCTAATCATCACTAGCCAGTTTTGCTCCTGATATAAACTCCCTTCATGGGTGGCAAATAATATGGAAAGTGAATGAGAGAGGGGTCATTTTCTCAAACAGGGTACTATGTAGGCTACATCAAGAACAGACAAAATCAGTAGTGCAATACAGAGTTTATGAGTTTTGTGTTTTTCTCAGAACTTAGGTAGTCTCAACTCTTCTCTGAATCAGACCTAGCTCCTTGAGTATTAACTTAGGAAAAGCTTTTTTTTTTTGTGAACGTTTGGCCTCTCTATTCTCATGAATGCACCTTTGTAAGTGCTTAAAACCTCTTCCCACAGAGTGGAGGAGGAAGGTCCATATTATTATGAACTAGGACAGCTCTCCCCAGCCCCACACAGGACCAGAATGGTCCCAGGGGAATGTCAAAAGAGCCTACTTTGAAATTGATAGCTAAACAAATTGACAGATGTATTCCTGAGTAGCTGAAAAACCTCTCAGTTTAATGCTTCAGTGCATTAACTGTAGATGCATCAATAATCAACTTAACAAGTGTATTTGTAATATTCTTACAAATAATAGACACATGCTTCTCAATTTTCACTATCATGTTTTTTATTTGTTTGATAATGGAGTGGAAAATTTTTGTGAGCCTGGAAAATACACTCTAATTTGCTAGAAATGCAGAGAATTACTTCTGTCCCTTTATACTGTGCAGCACTGAGTGATGGTGTCCACTTGACTTCCCAAGCTGTTAGATGAAATTTCACTTTGCACTGCCATATCTGTGCTGCCTGGCCCCAAGCAGTTCTGTGGTTTGTTTTTGATACTGTCCATCAAACTAAATCCATACTCTCAGGCAGCAAATGAAGCTTGATTTGTGCCAAATACATTGTACGTTTACAGGTAGTGAGTGGGCTGTCAATGCATGTTAATAGTAGGGAATTGGTTGTTAGGGAGTAGGAATTTAATAATGCCTGGAAACTATCTGCTAGCAATAATGCTGGAAATAAATAACCACCTGAACTGCCTCTTCAGACAAGAACTGTCTGGCATGGTTTACTAGAACTTTGCTATTGGGACTATAGAAATGGATGTATTCTGTGTTTTGTGAGGTAACAGCCTATCTGTGTATCTTCTACCTGGTAGGGCCAGTGAACTGTCATTCCTTCAGTGGATGTAACACTGAAAATTGATGTGTAACTATCTGCCCTCATGGACAAATACCACGGAATATGTGACACCAGCCCCACCAATGTGTGTCATCCATAGCCTGGCTCATGTACCATTCCTATGATACCCTCAGACTAAACTATGCTTTTTCTGTTCACTCCACATAACACCTGAGTTTGCTGAATTTTCTTTGGCAAACACTGCTACTACAGCCCTGATCCTGAGTGGTGTCTCTTTACCCACATGCATTCATTCCAGAAGGCTTATCCAAGGAGCAAAGCAGTGAAGTAGGTTTTGTTAATGCAATCTGAACCTTTAGACAGTCTGGAGGCTTTATACTAAAGCAGTCATTTTCTACCACAGTAATGAAATGTCGTCACTGACTACTTTATCTCTACATGTAGTGCCAAATTTAATAAAAATGCAATGATTTCAGACAGGCAGCTTCCCCAGCAATCTGATTCAATATTCAGATAATCGTATCCTGTCATGTTTCATTGTCAAGTCACAACTGAAATCCTTGGTTTCACTCCTAAATCACAAAAAGACATACACCGGATTTGGGATTCTGGATAGCCAGGGAAGCACAGATGTTGCCCTTGTTATGACAGACTTGCTGCTACTATGCCCTCTTCAAAATAGTTCCAAATAACTTTTGAGGATGTGTCTTGATAAGAGTGGCTGGGGAAAACATGCACCAGACAGGGAGTTAGAGGATCCTGTTTGAGGGCTTTGTTGTGTATCTGGAATAAGGATTCTTTCTGGCATTTTGTTTTTCTTTTCAAGTCACTCTGGGTATTACATGAAAAAGAAATACAGGATTTCAGTGATACACTGCAACTGAATGATGCTTCCTTATTCAGTGTACCGCTTGAGCCAACTTTATCACTAAAAATGCACCATATGTAAGCATGGGTACAAAAGTGACTGGATATTTATTGTTATATTATGGTGTAGTTTCAGTTACCAGGCTGAGAATGAACTTCCAGAAATTGTGGTGTTATAAACGTGGCCCTTGAATCTGAGCAAGTCCAGAGCCTTGATCAATGGAGGATTTTCCTTGCTGATAAGTTTAATGAAAGTACAGACTAAGCTTCTTATGCCAAAACCCAGCCTTTTTAGTGAAAAAGAGAAATCCTACAGTAATTTCTACTACTGGAGTCAGAGTAAGAACTTTCCTTTCAAATGCATTAGTTTAGTAGCCCACTAACAGTTTCTAAAGTACTTTATCTGAATTCTACTACTTTTTCTTCAAAAAAAGATCTTGTTTTAGTTTTTCTTTTTGCTATGTTTTGTGAAATTCTGTTTGTCCAGTTTTCATTGATCCAAAGCATAAAAATCCTCTTTTTATTTCTTTTAAGAAGTTTTTTCCATTCTTTTAAAAATTCTTCAGGAACTATGTATGCACTCAGATAACTCAGAAATAGATTCTCTTAGAACTTCTGTCTTGCCATGAGCTTGCTCCTCAGTAGAGGAAAAGTGGCTTTGACTCAGCTGAAAAAAATGTCTCTCAGATGTTGCAAAGTTAAGGTTTGAGAAGCTCATACTGTGCATGTGCAACAGATGATTTGCCATAAAATTAGCAGGGGGCTCCTGCAGAGTCCTTGATGTGAAGGGAGTCCACCAGTGTGAGATAAAGAATTCTTGGGGGCTTCTCTCTGAAGCATATGTAATCAATTCTAAAACATTGCTGAAATGTTTGGCCAAAACATTACAGAATAATACTAGAATACTGGAATTTGTTTTTCCTTTGGATGTGAATTGGGAATCTCAGGTTCATAGCTCTTGACTCAGTACCTCTTATAACCACTTCTGAAGACAGGACAACAGCCTTTCATCTACTGTGATTGCTTGTTTTTTTTGTTGTGAGATTGTTCCTTCCTCATTCTAAACAGTTGAAATAAGAGGACTATAAGATAGTCCACTTACTGTGGAGTTTGTGGTAGATAGCACATTCAATATACACATAATAGAAAGAAGAAAAAAAAGAATTGGTAGCTGAGTTCTGAACCTCAAAGTCACTTTAATTTAGTTCAGGATTCTAGTTGGAGGCTTTGGCTTTATTTTGCATTTTTGGGGTTGATATTTTGTCTCACTCTTGAATGCACAGCAACGTCATTTTACCTTTTAAAACATTTTAGAGGTATTCAGATAGATATTAGTAGAACATAGTAGAACCAAAGAACAATACCAGTGTACATTTGCTTTCAGAATTTCATTTTTCCCTGGGATTTTAAGCCATTGCAAGATCTAAAACTTGTTTGTTTACATGCTGTGCAGGCTATGGCCTTGACTTTCAAAAGCAGTTTTGAAAGCTTCTTTTCAGCAGCAGCTTTGAGGGCTGAGAGCATGTCAGTCAAACATACAAAGGCTGTAGCTTGTCCTGATTGCTTCTGAGTGCACCAGCCTTGCTTCTATGAGTCTGCAACTTGCCCTGCATACATGAGCTTTTTATCAAAAAGATATATTTATCTGGAAGCAAATCACAAACTTTATTTTAATATGTATACAGTGGGGAGCTGAGAAGAGGATCTGTAGCTTGTTGATACTCACAGAGATTCAGAATAGAAACTATGTGAAGCTCTTTCATCTCCATCCCTATAGATGGAGACCTTGGGGAGAGAGGGCTGTAAAAGCAGCCACAATGACCATGAGGCCAGAGGACCCCCTCACACACATGATCTTGTGGCTGTGCCTGGAATGGTGTCTGTCTTGAGTGCTGGGTCCAACCCTGGCCATTCATTTCACTGAACTCTGATACCTTTACTTTCCACTCAAGACCTGGCAGACACTCAGCACCATTTCAAAGTGAAACTTCCAAATGGAACATATTATTAGTTTAGTATCAAGTGCCAAGGTTAGTTGTCATTCCCCCAACATAAATGTGACAGAACTATGAATCTTGCCATAGTAATTTTACAGAACTGTTATGGTTTGACATTTCCAATCAAGTCCTGATGGTACAGTATAACAGAACAGAGATGAGATGTTTACAAAAGCAAAGCCAGAATTGGTAGCTGATCATGCTTTCCTTTGTCTTGATGTTATAGTAAAGAATTGGAGAGCAACTGGAGATTAATAATGAATAATATCTGTCCAGTCTTGCCCTTTTTATGATTATGCTTCCAAATACAAGTACATTCTGTCCAGTGGGCTCAACACAGTGAACCTCTCAGTTCTGGTCTCTAGATAGATTACCTTTTATACACAAATAATTTTGTTGATTCTCTCTTATGTGTGTTCAACCAACACAAGTAGAAATAAAATTGTATTTTGCTTCTCAGAATGCAAAGAAAGGTAACAAGAATGAACGAATGTGATACTGGTTTTAATATGAAATTAGGTTTTTCAAGAGAGAGGAAGTCCATAAAAACCAAAGGTGTCTGAGTTTGCTGGGTATGACAAACATATAAGTTACTGGTAGTCAGGTAGCATCAGGCTAGGGAATATCAGCATCAAAGGACTATTAACAACCTGATAAATTCCGAAGTTTTACATGAGACCACCAAACAAATCAGTGATGAAAAACAACAAATAAAGCTAGTCAAAGATAATTTTGGAGGTGACGTTGAAATCAGTCTAAGTGAGAGTGATGAATTGGGAAATTTGATAGGCTGAACCCCGAAAAGGTATTTGGGGTAAAAACTATCACCATAGAGGTGAATTTTTAATAAGTGAAGAACATGAAAATGTGGGACACAATGTATGTGAGTGTCTGCAAAAGGATTGCTTCTCCATCCACTGAGATGTTCTCTGTGCTTCTTAGAGGCCCTTTTAACAGAGGCCCGATCAAAAAGTTGCAATTTGAAACACAAAAAGAGAAAAGACAGAGCTTGACTGATGAGAAGGAAATTCCAAGTTTATTATAGGAATTTTACCAAGAGAAATTAGAGGACAAAAAAGGAATTTAAAAGTTTTATACATTTTAAGAACAGCAAATGCAGAAGGTTTATTTTTTGATAAAATGTGTGAAAAGTTCTGAAGTTTATGAAGAAAATGGCAAAATCATGTTTTCCAGACCTCAACTCATTTTTTTCTCATAGACATTCTTTACTTGATCTGGATGGTGATTTATTGATTAATATATTTAATGGCTTGGCATTGCTTCTGACCTGGTTGCTTTGAACAAATTCAAGTTAAGAAGAAAAATGTTATTGTATAAATGATGCAATGTGGGAAATTAAGTCCAAAGTGTGCCATGAAATTTGTATTAGTCAAATTCAGGATGCAGGTAAGGACAGTGAAGCATGGTTAGCTGTGTCTGAGAATCTGAATATTACTTTTTGGGGTGAAAGGAAGTAATAACTAGATATTATAAGTCTATACATATATGGAGGTAGTCAGGACTTTGTGAATTTAAAATTCAGGTAGAGTCTCCCTCCCCTAATTGAAATTGGATAAGCTGGACAAGATTGCAATATTAAGGTTTAAATAAAATATCAATAATGCTGCTGCTAGGCCAACCTGCTTTTTCTTCTTGTATCTAAAACATGGAAAGCTGTCAAGAAGTGGTCAGAATCTTCATAAATAGTTTGTTTAATTTTAGTCGTATAAATGAATTCATTAGCTGCAGTGTAGATTTCTATTGCTAGAGGTGAGGCATGTATCGATTAACCTAGTAAAAATATTATTCATTGTGCCATTTGAGATGAAGATATAGATCCAGAATGTGTAAAAGCATGGATCTGGGCTTATGAAAATGGAAGTCAAATATTTTCAAACCTTTTGATAGCTGCATTAGCATCAGTCATTTGACAAGCTTTACAAGAAGAGCTAACTGAAGAGGAATAATACCACTGAAAAATATATGTATTCTAAGCAGACAAACTGGAGAAATGATTACTTGTACAGAAAAAAAAAGTCACAAAGACTGAATACTTTTTGAAGGATTAAATTAGTAATAAAGGTAAATAGCTCTTAAATAAAGAGCTATTTTTAAATGTTCTTCTAGAAGTTTAAGTGAAGTATGCTTTCCCAGGGAATTTTTATCATGGGGCCACAAAAAAAAAAAAAAAAAAAGCAGAAAAACTTCCTGTAGCAGAAGTAAAATTCTTCTTTACATGCAAGGGTACTCTTCTGAGGCCAAAGTTAGAAGCTATGGTAACTTCTGTTCTTTTGAGCAAGAAAAAGTACAATAGTTTATTATGAGCATCATAGCATAGATGTTAATAACAAATAAGAGAAGCCAGATTTGACTTTTGTCAAATCTTTTGTCAGGTGGCCTGGGAGCTATTGTGAAACTTGGTGTGAAAAAATAATAATGTACTTTCTTAAATCCGGTGTTTGAGAAAGTGCCAAAAGGCAATGTCACTCTGCACAAGCCATGACACCCAGCCCCAGGTACTGCTCTGCTTGGCTTCCTATTACAGCCAGGCACACATAAGTATGGCCAGGTATTACAGACACTGTCAGGGCCTTGTCTGAAGGAATGACAAAAAAGGCTCGGCCCTATATGTTAACATTATAAATAGATTTCTAGATCTGTAAGATACAGGGTGGTAGCATTTATTTTCTGGTTTGCGTTGAACATGTATTTCTTTCTTGAGTTTCACCATGTTGTTTTATGATTTTGTCTTCTTTGCTTGATTAAAATCTTTCTCTCTCTCTTCTTCCTGTGTATTTTTACTTTTATTTCATTCTGGGAGTCCCATAGTGCATCTCTATTTGATGTATCTTTATATGAACTTAGACTATGGTGAAAGAACAATTCCGGTAACTCATAGGTTTTCTCTTAGAGGCAGGTCTACCTGAAGCTTTAGTTACTTAAATCTGTTCTTTCACAGCATTTCTTGTAATCTAGTCCCTTCTGTGTAGCAGAAGTTGTTGCACTCAAAGCCAGATCCTGTCACTTTGCTGCTGCTGCAGGATGAGGTACCGTACACTTCACGTGCGGAAGATAGCACGTGGCTCCTGGCTCCTAAATCTGGCTTTGCTGCTCCTTGCTACTGTGGATCTTTGAGCAGAAATGCTCCTCCTGTGCTGCTCTGGGCCTGGGGCCCATGAGTTTCAGCCTGGCACAGAGACAAGAGGGTGATTGGCGGGTTTGGGTCTTTTCAAGGGAGAGCAGTTGCCCCTCCTGCTGCCATTCTCTAGCCATACTTAGCTTCTACTTTTGAAAAGAACAATGCAGTCCATCTCACTTCCCATGAAAGCTTGAGAAATTCTGTGACAATAAACAGACAGGGTTGCAGAGTCGAGGTATTTCATCAGAGTACAAGTGCAGACCTGTGCTACCTGCTGAGCCTGGGACAGCAGTGCACAGTTTGTTGGGACCTTACTGAATTTCCAGGGGTACTGACTTGCAGCCCATGGGTATGGCATTGATCCTGGTGCTGTAGACTGCACCAGGATGGTTTCTGTGCTCACATCCATATTTTACAAATGAGTCATTGCAGAGCAGCCCCTGCGTCAAAGCGGGGCAGCCGTGGAAGGAGGCACTGAGGGTTGCTCAATGTGCTGCTCTGAGCCTCCAATTTATCCATGCAAGCAACACATTAATACCATCAACAAGGGAAAAGCAAATGTTGTGGTGATGATTTACATGCTGTGAGAGGAGGTTTCCACAGGTTGCTTTTGCTTAGTCACCCACAGGATGCTCATTTAAAAAGGAACAAATATGGCATCTGATGATTAATGCAGGTAAAGCCTGTTCAGAAGCTATTAGGTACAAAAAACAAATCCACATCCGTAGCAGCCTCACACAGCACAAGCATTCACCTTTTTACATGGATATATGAATCCTCTTTTTTCTCCTGCATACAGGAAAATATTATGTCAATATGCTTCTCCTCTCTTGGAAGAGAGGAGAACTAGGGCTTTTTTTAACCTACCATTCAGCAAATAAAGCCAGTATGATCACCCTCTTTATCGTACTATATCTATTTACACCCCTAGATCCATTTACATTTTATATTCATTTATATACAAGAAATATGTCTTTAAGAAGTTCTTTAGCATTACCCCTCATATGGAAAGAGCTTGAGTGGCCAGTCTAAGTCTAAATGTATTGCAACATTTGTAGTAAAAGCACCCCCTGTTTTTAGGGAAAAACTTCAAAATAAAGACAAAGCTCAACAGAACCCCAAAAAACTGTCTGGCAGGGATGGAGTAGTGTGAGATTTGTCTGTTGTAGACTGAATACCCTGTCTGGAGGCACAGGAGCAGCTGGTGCCTGGTTGCCCTGGGCTGCAGTCAGCCAGCAGCATCTGTAGAAAAATGGTTGATGACAAAGAGATGTCCCTATGAGGAAGGGAGTGTCACATATAACACACAAGTAACAAAGTCTCCAGTTTAGAATGAAGATTATTTTATCTGCAGATTGACATTTTACAGATGGGAAACTTTTCTGTGTCTGAGGACCAAAGGTGTGGTTCACGTTTATTTGATAGGACATAGAGCATATTCACTTTAATGTTACCCCATAGGAACACAAAGGACAATGAAGCCAGAGACAAGAAATTTGTGAAATGAAGATCCAGCTGTATGCAAATTGATTTCCAAGTCTCTCCTGGATTCTTTATTTGACAGTAGGGCTTGTTTAATTCTTTGATGGAGTGCAGGAGAAACTGGGATAAGAGGCAGTGGGGATGGCATGGGAATGTGATAGAGACTATTTGACTCCAGGAAAGTAGTTTTGTCTGGATTTTTCAGTCTCTGGAAAACAGGTAACTAACTGATGCCTGACTGCAATTAACTTGGAATAGCATGCCCAGTGCTCTCAGGCTCCTTTGAAAGTCCCACCTGCACCAAGCTCACTGTCTCAGCTCAGTATGTGTAACATCCAGTGACTAAGCCTCCCCCCTTGCTTCCTTCTGGCCTCAGAGAAACTCCTTTGGGAAGGGCTTTTCTCTCTCTTTGCAAATTACTTAGTAAGAGGGGATGCCTTCTTCAGCCATTTTTACTGAATAAATGCTGCTTTAAGTCCTTAATGATATCAACTACCCAAGTTCCTGCTGACCAGTGTGAATATAGGCATAGCTGGCAGGAGTATCTTGTTCCATCACAGGCTCGATGAGGAAATAGGGGCTGGCTGTCCCAAGCACTGGTGTGGAGCAGAAGGCTATTTCCCCACCTGCATTAGAGTAGCAAGGATGGAACTGCTCAACGAACACAACTGCTCTGCTTTCACAGAATAAGTGCGATTAATGCTTTTTAATGGAAATTAAATTCTATAGCAGCTGGTGAGCCAAAATGTTGACCAAAAAAAATGGACCCTAATGAACTGTGCAATCCTCTTAATTCAGTTAGTTTACATAATTACATTTCTGCCTCCTACTCAGCTCAATAATTGCACCAATGCCCTATCTTGAAAACCCATCTTTGTGCCTTAATGGAAAGGTTTTAATTATGCTGACCCACTATGCTAATAATAGTGATCAATAGCCCTGCTTCATCTCGTTTTTTTTTTTTTAAAGAACTGTCTATTTGTTGTGTTATTGTCACTGTAATTGGGATCTATAGTTATAATCAGCTCTTCCAGGTGTTGCAGGGTTGGGGAGGATTGTTTCTGTTCTGTTTGGGACAGTTAGAAGTTTGTTTTCCTCCCTTTTCCTTTTGCTTCTTCAGTGTGTGAGAAATCAGAGAAATCAGAGCACTCCCTGTTGTTCTGCAAACAATTATTTGGGAGCAGCTTAAGTTTGCAGCTTGCGGCCAGCCAGCTGGTGAGAGCAGCTCTTCTCATGCCACGTGGTGACAGATGAAGTCAGTGTAAGGTCACTGATTTATACCAGCTGAGTCTCTGGCCTTAAAAACCTTCTGTTGCCTCTGTCTACCTCAGACCTCTCTTCTGATGTCAGGCCTATGACCAACATCAGTGCACAAGAACAGGCAATGGTTTTGGAAAGTGCAAGGTCACAAAATCATCCCTCCTATTCAAAAAAAATAACTATTTTACTCCTGACCTTGGGTATGTATAGGTTTGGGGTTTTTTTCAGGCTGTTTCAAGATGAGTGATTAAAATACGGACTCTAAAAAGCATTTATGAACCTGCAGACCTAATGTGCTCTGCGGGAAGTGTTTATAATTGCATGTGGTCTTGAACCACTCTGCATATATTATAGTTCTTGTTGCCTTTACAAACACCACCATCCCTTCTGCTCAAGCAGCACACACTCAGCTCACAGACCTGGAGCACACAGGCTGCTGTAGCTTTGTCTATTTATTTAATTTATAAATTTAAGAGATCTTATTATTTTTAGTGTTGCAAGGCCTTGAAAAACTAGACAAATAATGATTGAGCAAAAAAAAAATTTTAAAGAGACTTGAACTTAAACCCCAGAAGGGTTTTTTCTTGGTGTTATTTTTCATTGTTATCCCTGCTCATCCCACAGTGTTATTGGAGTTATCACTCTAAAGGAAGCCAGGAAAAAAATCCTGCTAATGATGAATTAGAATGCTATAAATCCTGTCAAATCCCCTTCATGTTAGTGATACCTTTGTCACCGCCACTGAAGTTTTGTTTTGCTGCCATTGTTTGACCGTGGTCTCTCTGTCTTTCAGGGGTCATTTCAAGTCATTCCCTTTTGACTTCTTCACCATGCATGGTGAACCATACAAAAGTATCTGCCAGAAGTTCTGTCAGCTTTCTTCTCAGATGTATCTGCAGTCACTTGTGCAGATTTTGGTCACAGTTTATCTGTGGTTCAATCAGTTCACACTCACTCTATGTGAATTAGATATATCAGTAACACACAGGAACCTCATCAATTTAAAATATGGTTTTGTGGGATACTGTAAAACACTCTGGAAAAATACTTCCTACCATGGCAAAACTGTTGAGGTATAAGGTTGGAGTCCCTTGGCAGCTTTCTTCACTAAAGTTTTCCTTTGCTGGAACAAATTCACTGGTCACTTCTGGGTAGTAGTGTAGTGATGCTGCAGTTCCTTGTGTAGCCATGATCTTCCATCAGTGGACACAACAAATGTTTTTGAACCATGGAGCTGGGGCATCAAACCTAATTGCAAATGGAGGTTTTCCAGTTTTAAAAGGAAATACTTTTTAAACAAGCTTGGGGACAGTCCAAGATAGCTGCAGGCAATGGCAAATCACTTCTCTGGGAGAGGGAATGTACAATAGTATTTCAAGGCATGAGGAGTAGGCAGGGCTCCTAATTTGGAAAGCAATTACCTGAAGACATTGTCAGGAAAACCAACAGCTTTTTTCTTACCATTTCAATGGATGGAGAAGAACATGAATGAGTTTTCCCAATCTTTATTTGGTGTGACCAGGCAGTGTGCAGGAGATGCTCATTTTATACAAATGGTAATTCCTCAGCTTTGCTGGATGAATGCTGGAAAGGCAGAACATCTCAGGGCCTCACCTTGTTGGTCCAAATGCCTGGAACCAGGCTTAATAAAGGTTCTGTGAACATGAAACAAAGAAGCTACAAAACAGCCCCAGCTATGCCAGATCATCAGAAATATGCAAAGTATTTAGTTTCAAGGGAAAAGAAAAAACAATAAATCTATTGTTCTCATTAGTAAGTGCAGCCCTGGTGATATGAAGAGGATTGTGTTGACTTATTTTACAGGAGGATTTAGTTTTGCAATATGTGTGCTTGGATGCTATAAAAAGCAGCAGGTTTCTTCACAGAGTGCATAATTTTGCAAGTTTTATACTTACTTTAGGCTGATGATCTCCTGATTATACTGTGTCCTTTTGCTGCAGAAGCTGTTGATCTTGGCAGAAAAAAAAAAAAAAAGACAAGACTGAAATGTAGAAACTGTAGTGCTGTTATTTCGTGGTGACAGGAAAGATGCACCAGCATGCAGGTTTATTCTTATGTGACACATAATTGCTCAGAAACTATTTTTAAAACCAGGCTGGAAGAAATCACAAGGATGGCATAGATAAGCTGTCATTTGACAAACCTGCTTAGGTTGCATGCAGGGAAAGTTTTGAGGGGTGTGGGGACCATGGCTGCAGCTACCAAGGAAGGAGAAGAGAGGGGGGTAGAGCAGAGCATCACTCTTCTAACCTGCTCAGCTCAGCCTGCCTGCATTGTCCACTACTTCCCCACTGCAGCATATAATGGGCTCACAACCCCAGGGAAATTTGGACTGAAGAAAAGCTTCCTGGATATTCTGCAGACCCATCTCACTTTTTTTCTTGCTGCAGTTTTCTGGCACTGTAAGCATTTATAACTCTCCATAATGCCAAACATTCCTTCTACTTATAAACCTTCCATCACTAATGTTCTTAGACTCTTGTGACTACAGCAATGTTATCCGCACTGTATCTTTACTGTTTGCAGTGTTTTGTGCCACTGGGAAGTTTAGAATGCCCAGCACTCAGAGAAGCAAAGCATGCTTTCTTTTATGCTTAAGAAACACTTTTCAGCTTTTCATCTGAATCAAGCATCCATTTATATTGTGTTCTCCATCTCCTACAGAAACCCTTGCTGTGCAGGTCCAGGTATGCAGGATTCAAAGGCAACTACTTTATTTCTCGTGCTTCTGGCAGTCCCTCCTTTGGTGAGAATTCATAATACCTGAATAAGATTATTTCTGTGTCCTATATTCTGTGGGTATCTGACATGACAATCAAATGTCCTTCCTGCCAGCCCCTTTAGCACTTATGGGAGTGAAATATGTTCCCTCTCCAAAAGACTGTTGTGTTGAACATTCAGGCTTATGTCTGCTCGGGATGAGAATGAAGAGTTTCAACTCCAAGGGTCACCTACCACATTGGCAAGGATGTCCCCATTTACTGAGGCTTTCACTGCTGGCAAGAACAGAGGGATTTTGAATAACCTGTTGACATGATTTTTTAAAAGAAAAGGTTTTGGTTTGTATGCAGCCTGGTACTCCAAGTCCCTTTAAGCAATGCTAGATTGCTTTAAAGCATGTACAAAACACACAGAGTGCGCCACTGCTGCTGTGCCATTCAAACAGTGATCTTGTCCTGTTCATCCTGAGAAGAAAAAACCCAGCTTAGACTGAAAGCTGCAGTCCTTGACCTGCAATATGATACAAAAGGCCTTTGACAGATATGTGACATTCCCAGGAGAAGTTTATTTCATGGGCTACATTGAAACTGTGCTGATTTCATAGACATGACTAATAAGGTGTCCTGTTTCAGAATGAGAAGGTACATTAAAAACTTATTAGCTTTTATAAAAAGTAAAAATGCTGTCAGAAGGGCTACCTTTTATGTGTAGGTTTGCCATGTTCAGTCAGCCATGATAAACCATCATCTTGGAGATCATCTGGCAGCCAGCAAGCTGAACAAATATGTTTTTACATAAGGCACAGAACCTCTGTGACGTAACTAAGAAACTGAATTATTACTTCTGTCCCTGAAGGCTGACTGTTGTTTAAAATTTCAAGTTATTGAGTTTTATACACCTTGCAATACAATTTATTCACTTATTCTACTTGTAAATTTTCAAATATAAATATCAGAACTTGATCAAGGGTACTATGGAAACAGACTGATTCAATTTAAAGAGCCAGCAACTAATCCTTATAGAGCTGTACTTCTATAATTATAAATTTATAGTTTTGGAAAATCACAAGTACTTAGGGGAAAATGTTCAGTTAATATGAATTACTCTAATTTATCTCTGGTAGTAGTAAGACCATCCCTAGAAACTCTGAATGATAGGTGGCAACTTACTGTGCAATGTGGTGTCCTCTAGAAAATAGCAAGAGAATGCCTGTAGAAAATAGCTTCTTGTGTCTATAGCCAACACTGGATAAAAAATAATTACCATATCTACTTTAAAATATAATGCTGAGATTGAGAAATGAAGTGACTTGGCCAGAGACATTAAGAAAATCTGAGGAAGACATTTTGTTTGAACTAGAGAAGTTGTCTGAGAAATTTTCTATTAGAACTGCCCTGTACTAGAAAATTTGGAGGTTTTTTTTGCATTTTTCCCCTCATAACAAGGATAACATTTCCACATTTTTTCTATGAATTAAAAATTGGAAAAGCTGACATAAAATTTCATCTAAAATATTTCAGATTTCAGACAACCTTCTTGGAAAATTTACAGAAGAAATTATAAGAGCTTATTTTATTTCATGGACACACTCTACTAAAAGTTACTGTTCTTCTGTTAGCTCTGGTGTTGAAGTCCCAGCATTTCAGTCATCACCAGGCTGTCTGTATGCTCCCTGAAAAGTAACTACAATTGCTTCAACAACAACATCCGTCCGAAAGCAAGAATGGCTCAAACTCAATTCCTGTCCCATGTGTGTGATCTGTGAAATGACAGTGAATATTTGTGGGGTTACTTCTGTTAGTCTAGGAGAAATAGCGTGTCTGAAGGTTATATATCTATTTATTTTTTTATCTATGTTGAGCATATCATTGTGGGATATGCAGTCCACTGGGGGAGAGGAAAAGAACCCCACCTTTACCTTATAATTAGGAACAAATTAGTACAATGGCCTAGGGAAAAAAAAACACTGTGCCAAGTTCTTGTGCCAGAGAAGATTCTGGCAGAGCGAGAGTTCCCTGAGAGAAGACCACGTGAATCAAAACACAAAAAAAAACCCAAAAAACAAACCTAAAATATTTGTGTCTTTTAGATCAATCTTTTTCTCCTCACAGGAGTTAGAATCCCTTGCAGAGTGCAGTAACCCAGTTTCATGCAGATGAGCTATTCTGGAGAGAGCGGGCAAGTGCTGCTCCAGCAGAGCCATGCATTTCCTGAGGCTCTGGACCACAAAGAAAAGGATGTTGAGCAGCTATGTTGACTTTGTGCTGTCCAGCATTTGACCCCTTGCTAGAGGGGTTTCTGCAGAAAATGGCTCATAGCCTCCTTGCACAAGAGAAATGGTACAACAGGGGCTGGAATACAACTGAGAACTGGGCCAACAGTGACCCGGAGCACATTCAGACAGAAACTGTCTGGTTTTATGCTTATCTACAGCTGTTTCGTGTAGCTCTGGGAGTTACAAAATGTGCTCTGCTTTTGCTGTCAAAGACCCTAATTTAAAACCATATTCTTTAGTAACTGGAGAGGCTGTAAAAAAAAAAATAAAAAAAAAATGGCGACATAAGAACCCCAAGGACCACCAAAAAGAACACACTAAGAGAAAGTAATTTGTGTCCATGGGCTTCTCTCATCAAGATAATAACTCATTCTTGTAGTTCAAAATGACATGGCATCTCAGAGATCACAGCAAATAAGGATTTAAATCACTAGCTACAAATAGAGGGCTACACCTTGTAATGCAAGAGTTCACATTTGATAGGCTCTAGAAGATAATTATTTTGGATTTGTAGGACTTTTCTCCAATCTTGAAGAGGCACAGGCAATGCCCCTATTTAAAAAATAATATGAAAAAGAGAGGGTCTATGCTTTTTTGAGAAAAGTATTTTGCATGCACAAAATGATCATTAAGTGATCTAGTTCTTTTAATCAACTTATGCTTGCTATGAAAACACAGCCTGCCTTTGGGCTAGGAACTGGTAACAGAATAAAATGCTAACACAAAAAGAGTCAGGAGGACAAAATCTCCAGTTTATAGAAATTTCTATGCTGCTAACACACTGGAAGGTTAGTTCTTCACCAGAAAAAGCTGAGGGTTTAAACAGAATAGAAGCTTTTTCCTCAAGACTGCCTAAACCCCCAATTGCATGTACATCCTGCCAGGACTGAGCAGTTCTATTTTCTTTCATCTTTCTTGGTGCTGTACCTCTGAGACCAGTGTCTTCTGTAGGACAGAATGGTGGTACAGGGCTCTCCAGGGGAAGCCAGTCTGTCCTCTGTGCTTACTCTGCATCTGTTCTTGACTTTCAGTGACACCTCCTCAAAGCTCTGGACATGCTGGTTTTCAACGACCTCACTGGTTGGAAATGTGCTGCTTTGGTGCATTTCAAGGTAGCCTTAGTAAAGAATTCTTTTTGTTTTGTTACTGTCAGCAGCACTGGGTAGCTCTCCTATGGCTCTTCTGTGAGATGCATGACACAGGAATCTAGGGATTTTTTGGTTTGTATATGTTGTATTATTCACATACTTAGGCCCAGATTCATAAAAATTTGTTAGTATCTGATTGAATAGATGGAATTATGAGACAAATCTGGAATGTCTTTCAACAACATGTTAAGTCTCATAAAATTGAATGCTGGGTAGAAAGCTTATCCTTAGTAAGACTGCTGAGCTTCTTAATGCTGTGAAAGATTGCAATATTTTTGTCAATGCACATTTATCTTAATATGATTATTACCAAAACCAGTTTGGGCCAAAGAAGATGCTGAGAAAGATTCATATACTTCATATCTCAAGCTGGGTCTTGTAGTAAACTTTGTTAAGGCCATTCTGAGCTTAGAGACAGAAACCAAAGCTACATTTGGTGTCTCTGTTATTCCTATCAGCCACAAGCTATGACAAGCAAACAAAACCACCACTTACTTTAAATATGAAAGAAGAGGAGACACAATTTCTGTAGTCTAGCATGGCTTATCCAAATCGGCTTTAAATATCTTAGAAACTGCTGCAACTTAGGTATTTATGTTTTCATTGCTTACCTCAATTAACACAGCGATTGGCTGTAGAGAGCACCACAGCTGGCACAGCTTTGAGGAACATATGTTAAGAAAACATCAGTTTGACTAGAAGCTGATTTTAATGGGCTAGTTTTGTGGCTGCTAGCAAAACGGGGAAAAGATTCAGAACTCTCTTTTTTTGGCTATTTTTTTGAATTGCAAAACAAATTTCATTTTCATGCTTTCTGAAAGGTAGATAGAAACCTCTTACACTGTAGAGGGAAATGCAATTTAATAAGATTACTTAATACTCTCTCTTAAAGTAAGGGAGACCTTCTAGCAGTTTTATCCTTTGTCAGGGCTGTAAGGAAAGACTTAAGAGATGTGAGAGGAAAACCAAAAAGACCAGACAACTATACAGGCAATCTATCTGCCTACAAATAAAGAGAAGTGATCACTTATTGTCTGTGAAAGGGAAAGGGTGACAACTGAAGCCTTAGAGGTGATAGACTGAAGACACTCCAGCAAAATATTTGGAGGAAACATTGTTATTTATACAGTGGTGAAAGAAACTGCAATGCCATTTATCAGCAATTTGTGGAATAGGCAGATCATCTTTGTCTGCTGTAAACTAACCCATGATGAGGTACTTTGTCTTTCTGAGAAGGAGTAGGTTGAATCTGTAGTGTCAGAGAGACAGAGGGAAGCACCAGCCCCTCCTAAGAGATGTCTCTGACTCAGAAATGTGGAGGAAAGTGAGGGGTTTGGGTCTTTCATTCTACTGCCTTTTTTTCCATCCTCTTTTCTTGAGCACATGCTTCCCTCTCCTCCCCCCCATATTTCTGTTTTAAGTGAAGTGTTGGTCCTTAAAAACAAACAGTGATTGAAAAACACTTGCCTCAGGTGTGGGCTTTGATCTTTCAGATGGTAGGGTGTAAAGTATGAGCATGTACCCATTCTGAATGTGCTTAGTCCTTTTCAAGTGGCTTTGCCATTGCTGCCCCAGAACTGCTGTTGGATAGGACAGCAAGGACAGCAGGATAGCAAGGATAGCTGTCTCACTGTCTTCACTGGCCCACTCCACTCTGCAGCAGCAAAAACTTGGCATTCTGGTTTAAAAGAACAAAAGACACTTGATCAATTACTGGTTAGCACCAAGTACTTGTGCTGCAATGGGTGCCAGAACTGGGGAGCTTGTTATAGAAATTCATGTCCTCTACTTTAAATTCCAGTGTTTGAGTTTAGTTTTTGCCCATACATTAAACTCTCTTTCAGCTGGGCAAATGATTCAAAAAGTACCTTCCTGAACAAAAGTGATTCAAGGGTATATAAAATGTTTCCAGATACATTAGGAGATTTGAAGATTATCATTAAGTATGAAACATGAGCAGAATTCGTGTGGATAGCCCTGGTTTGCAGTCACTTGTGCAGCTTAAGGGAGGGAATACTGTATTCCTGTGCTTCATTTAGTTTCTAGAAAGATCCTGGGTTTTCAGAAGTGTTTGCTGAACCTACTGGCACTGAAAACAGAAATAGACAGTGACTGATTTAATTAAATGATAAAAATCTATCACCACCATGCCAAAAAAATGTGCTCGAGGTAAACAGGACACAGAGAAAGAGGCAGATGGATGGCTGTCACTTCTGCCTTTGACAGGTGCCCCTGGATTCACTCTGGGGCTGATGGAAGGCAGCACCAAGGGGTGGCACCATGAAGGGGTTTATTCTTCTTTCTTTGAAGAATTTTTCATATGTGAAACCTGACCCTTCTAGGGACAATGAATGGAGAGAGCTCACCAACACAGAGCTGGAAAGACACTTCTTCCTACGTGGTGTGGAGTCCACAGGCTGCTGCTGTACTCTCAGAGTTAACACAGAGTTCTTATTTTCAGACAGGAGAGAGAAAAATAATCCTGACAAATTTAGGGTAATCCTAAGATTGTAGGTAGGCAAAAGAAAACCCTGAAAATACCTTGGTTCAGGTTTCAGACAAGCAGGAAAACAGAGGGATTCCCAAAGCTGATGAGTATAAATGAAATATCTTTCACTAATCTATGAGATGTGTCTAATCCTGGTGTGGTATGAGGTGGTGGGTAGAGACTGAGCTGCTTCCTTGCTGAAGTGAGCACCTCATGCTCAGGCAGTGGGCTCCATTTACTGTGATAATCACACAGGAAAAAAAAAAGCAACTAGCAAAGCAGCAGAACTTTTCAATATCTCATAAAGGTAGTCAGTTATGTGAATATATTTAACGGTTTGAATGAAAACTGACACTTCCCAGTTTCTGGCTGCAATCTAATATTATCTCTTTAAAACATTTTTTGTGGAAGGTCAGTGTTCCAGTTAACTTTAGCTGTTTATTTTAACTTTTCCTCCTGAATTAATTTGACAGAGCACCTTTTTTTTATCTTGTGGAAATAGAATAACTTGTCCTCTGAAGAAAAAAAATATAATTACTATGGTAAAATTATATTATTGGGAAAAGTATGTCTTGACAAGAGACTTTAGAGTTTATCAATAGGTCTTGAATAGACTGCTTTTAGAACTTTCTTTTTAATGTAACCTTAGATTGATTTTATATGCATATAGTGTTTATGTGCGTATACATATATATACATATATGGATGCATATACCTAGCCCCAGAAACCTGGAGTGTCTTTTGGAGTTAGTTTTCCAAAGGTGGCACTCTCAGGGTGTTTGTGGGATTTTATTTCAGCTACAAGATGGTTAAGAAAGGTTGAGCTGTAAAGAAATTAATGAGTAAAGCAGTGGGAGATTTTACACCAGCTGAAGTGAAAGTTGACCCTTTGGGAGAATTTGGGAGATTTCTTTTCACTGAGCCTGTTTGTGGAGAAGCAGCAGTGATGAGCTCCAGCTGTCTCTCACTAGAGGCAATTACAGGTGTGCTTCCCCACACTTGACATCTCATTTTCTGGATCTGTAAAGCTAGGATAGCATTTAGTTCATTATCTCCCAGTGGTAGTGTATATATAATTTTTAAGTTTTAATGAAAGTTAACCATAAAGCCATAATCCATCCTGAGCTTCTCCAGTGCAAGGAAACAGGAATCGTTTTTGACAGATCTCATACCCGCTGTATTTTAATATAGTGGGATAAACACTACTGTAGCCTATATGAGCACTAAGAGGGAGAAAATAGTTGGTATCTGTGTGGGGTAGTATAGGATAATATGACTTTATAAGTTTATTACAGTCACTCATGAAGGAACCTGTCAGGACTGGTGTCTCGTTGTGCTAGACATAGTATGTAAAGAATATCAAGAAGGAGAGATGTCTTGATGAGAAGAGATCATCCTGTCTAAGTCATAGTCGTGAGAGAGGGGAGACAAAAAGACAATTCCCTTGGTACATGCTATTCAGTCTTTCTTTTTCCCCCCTTTTAAGCCTCCTCTTTCCTGTTTCACAGTGTTTTCCCCCAAAGAGTAACAAGAATATGACATACACACTCATTTTCTTACCGAAGATGATATTATGTTATTCCCAATCTATGGAAAAAAATCTGAAGGGTGTGCTTTTCTCATTTTCTTTTATGTCCTCAACCTGTTTTGGTGGGGTATTTGGGTTTTTTTTTTTTTTTCTCTACTGCAACTCAGAAAAATTGAATAAAGTCATAATTTTAGAGTACCTTTCTACAAAACTTACCTAGTCCCAGAAGAAGACCTGGGAAAAACGGCATGTAGGAAGAGAAGTAGACAAGCAGACTAAAAATTAGAATAAAGAAAAGAAATACAGTTGGGAACTCCTTAAAACTTCTCTCAAACAGAAAGTTTTCACTAGATTACAAAAAAAGTTCAGTTGAGTTTGGTAAGGATTTTAAGCTTCTTTTGTGGTAACTGATTTGTGGATGTCAAGGTTTCTTCTTAGAGCAATTTCAAGCATGTTAATAGTGCCAATTTAATCTCACACAGTTCAAATTGCCTCCAAAATTAGCAGTTAATTCTCATATATGTTAAATAAATCCTCTGTATTGTGATGAACATTTTATCAATGAGAAATGTTAAATTGTAAAAATGGTCGGAAATTAGAATACAGTGATGGAGCTGAGACTAAGGAAACACGTTCTTCAATTAGTGTACTCATGCATGCACTGCTTTTCTACTAAAACACTATTGATTGAAAAATACTCTTCTCTGGAGGTTATTCTACACCTCAGTGAAGTTGTTCATGAGTCAGAGATTAAAACCTTAAAGGATGAAAGCGCAGCACAGTTCCGACCAGTGCTGATGTATCAGTCACTTGGAAAGCAGTTCAGTCTGTGTCAGTAACACCACTTTAAGTAATGTGAAAATCACATGTTATCCCAGTGGGTACAGGTGAAACAAACCACTTCAATGGACACACAACTGAGGGTTTTTGCTGAACACCATGAAAGAGATTGCACAGGAAAAAATGTAACATTCTCCTGAAATTTCTGCAGCTGTCTACTGGCCAGCTGGCTCTAGTTATACCAGATCAGAAATGGTTTTATTGCAGGCAGTAAAACAATACCTGAGCCTGAGCTCTCAGCTGCCTCTTCTGTTTGCATCTCTCTGCCACTCCTCTGCAGTGACCACTGCTCTCCTCCCACACCCTCCACCTTGGCTTTGCTACTGGCCAGGGACTTTGATCTGTGTGGTGTGTGGGAGGTTATTCCATGATCTTCCAAAGAAATCTACTTCCTTCACAAGGAGAGGCATTATCCCTTAACAGGCTGTTTTCTCCTTGTAACTAAGAAAGTCGTGTGTTACTTCTACGCCTTTAGAAGAGCTCCCAGACTCCCACGGTCCTGATTCCATATTAGAACTTCTCCAGATATGTGAGGAACAGCAGTTTTCCAGACATTTAGAGAGTTTATTTTTCTGTGTATGGCTCTTACAGTGCTACGTACTATGATATCTGACAAAGTTCACACAGTAGCTGCCAGAACATTCTTAAAATTTCGTTTTATCTACAGCTGAGAACTCAATTGTATTGATTTTTGGTTTTCATCTTTGCAACTTCTCAGAAGGTCTGGATGCAGCTGTTAAATTCAGATAGCTCAGATTGTGATGTTCAGAGCTGAGCATGAGAGGCAGCAGGCAGTGCTCAGTGGTGTGTTCCTGGCTGGCCAGCAGGTGGTAACCAGCAACTGCTATTCCCAGAGGAGACACTGCTGTCTTGAAGGGATGCAGTTTGAGGCATTGATATTCAATGGGAAGGAGGAGCATGGGAATCAGTAATACTGAAAAGAAGAACTAGAAATAGCTGGCAGTAAATTAGATCTGATTTTCTTGGATGATATGTTAGGGAAAAAACCCCAGTAGGATTTTATGCTTCAAATGTAGGCTTCTCAACACACAGCTGTGACATACTTATTCCTGTTTCTTTAGCTCTAGGAGTGGCAGTACCTAGAATAATCCACTGTGTTCTGACAATGGAATATACATACACCCCCCCAAAAAGGAAAAAACAGATGGCCCTAAAGAGATCAGGCATGGAGAAGCTTACTGCTCAGACAGCCAGTATTGCTCAGCAAGTAAGAGGCTGACAGAAGTCCATGTACCTGTAGTGGAACTACATGTAGACAAAAAAAAGGCTAAGGGATGAAAACCTAAATCTATGTCAGAAAGATGTAAAAATGCCTAATAAAGAAAATGAGTAGAATAAAGCTGTTAGTCAAACTGAGCATCAGGCAAGATCTTCTCAAAGTAAGAAGTCATCAATCCCTCAGTGGAATTATTAGAAGTCTCCAACACATTTAAAGATTGGATAAACCTTTAATGTAGAGAAATACATAGATGGACAAGCTACCACAAACACAGGCAAAGAGGAGATAAGGGTATGATGTCCAGTTCCTTTGTTTGCCTTAGCCTGGAAAAGCAGTAAGATGCAGTGAGGATTTCTTTTCAAACATTCTGGGAGTGTTATGTCATGAGGCGATGCAGTAACTCAGACCTCTGTGATCAAGTTCACAAGCAACTGTGCTTGACTCCTGAAATTTGCCAAGTAAGCTGATTTTTTCCTAAGCCATCAGAGTCTTGATAGCTGATAGCTTGAATACTTCAGGAGCTACCACTAAAACAAGAACTCTGAGACAGAGTTTAATCATCAAAGTAACCAGTGCAGAGGTGGTATTGCTGTCTCTGTACACAGTTCTCCTCTTCTACAAATGTTTAAATTACCAAGTGAAGGGAGATGCCTGTTAAATGTCATCAAATGAAACAACTCAATGGCTGACAGAATAATTGAATAATTCAGATTGAATAGGATTTCAGAAGGGCAACTTGTCTGTTTACTTGCTTGAGCTATGGTCAGCACTAAATTCAGACCACACCAAGTTGGTTTAGAAATGCTTAAGTATAAAGTGTCCAGACTACCTAGTACAAGTAGTTTTTTAAACAACTGTGCAACAAGTCTTTCTAAAACACGCTGAGAAATCTGATCTTAATAAAAACTTTCTCCCAAACTCATTATTTGAATTTAAAAAGAAAACGTTTCTGAAAACTGTTAGCACTCACCTCTACCTTTTGCTGAAAGTGCATCTTTCCCTAAATCAGCACTTAAATACTATGGCTGGATAAGAAGTTACTTCAGCATCCTTTGTGTCCAGACATCTTTTTCCTGAGATGGGAGAATTTTGACCCCAGTTAAACATAGCAAGAGCTATCCCTAATCTCTTAGAAAGAGTGTTTAAAGCCACAGTTCAGTTGTCGTGGAAGAGTTTGCTAAATTCAGAGTTTGTAGAAACAGAATCCAGGGAATTTGTGTTTTGCCTGGTGTCTCTGCACCAACAACCTGCACTTGAATATGTTCCCACTACAATGACTGAAGACCTCCTCCTGTGTCACCAGCTGTGCTCATTTTGGGTTTTGTATTGTTTGCCTTTTCTGTACCAGTTTTCTTCTTTCACTTTTCCTCTTGTCTTCTTACCCCTTTTTGTCCCTCAAGGCGCAGCGTTGCAGCCGCCAGCAGAGCCTGATATAAGGCTACCATAGTACAGTGAACTGTTTAATTCTCCTAGACATTTTCCTATGGCAACTATCCATAAAAATTTGTTTTGCTGTGGGCAATTCATGTCATCTAATGAAGAACTGAAACAGGAAATCTTATTTAAGGTAAGAAGGCTGTGCACTTCCCATATCACAGGCATGATGCTAAACTCATTTTCACTATCAGAGATTTTCAGTTTTTCTCTGAGATTATTTCTCCTTCCTGGCCCTTATTTGAACTGAAACAACTTCTCATATTCTCCCACACATGAAGTGAGGCAGTCAGTTTAAAGGAACTTTTATTCCTCCTGAGCAATGCCCTCTCCTCCCTGAACTGGGCCCATTGGGAAAACAGTTTGGACAATACCCTCTGGGACAGCTGTCTCAGTAAGAGAGAGCAGAGCAAGAGCTTGCATTAATAATGTGAATGGAGCTCTGAATACCTGCCGAATAAGGAAATAGAGTATTACTGAATCTGCAAGGCCAGTGAAATAAGCCTCCATTTACAACAGATCAAGCATCAGGAAAACTATTCTCAATTTTCCTGCACATAAATTTTTGCTTTTATTTTTGTTTGGGTTTGTTGCTCCTTGGAATACTCAGTATTTCCCAGGGGTATTGTCTACAGAAAGCAAGGGTCACTATGCTGTTATATATTACCATAACCCCACACACCTTACGTGTATCTCAGCTACCCATCTATACTTTTATTTAAAACTATTGAAAATCAATTTTTCCAAGGTATCTTATCTCAGAAGCACACATCCACCTTTATGGGTGTGTCCCTATTTGAATCCTACCCTGTGCAACATAAAACTGTTCATTTCCTTCAGTCTTAGGGTAAGAAAAAGCAAGCCATGGATTGTTTTAAAAATCTCATTTCTCTGTCAATTCTTGAATCATGTGATGAGTGCCAGCATGATGTCATCTTGAACTTTGTGCATTTCAATGCATATTAGAGCTTTGTGAAGAACTGCTTAGTTAATGCAGTTAAGGAACCATGGCACTGAATAGATTGCTTTTTTCAGTTTGTGTTTGACAAAAATTAACTTGTAAATTGAAACACCACAGGAATAAATGCTACAGTGTTCATTGCATTATGAATTCATCTTCTTTATGAGCCAGTATACTTTTATATGGACAGATCAGAGGCATTTTTCTTCAGCTGGGTAAAATAAAAAAAAAAAGTAAAACAGTTTCTTTCCTTCTTGCCAGAGAAAAATCTTGAAACCAATCTGATGTCGTAGGAAAGCTGGTTGTCCCTCAAACACATTATAATAACCTCACAGACTTTTCTTAGCTTTTTATGGAGAATCAGACCAGAAAGTCAGGAATGAATTATTCCACCCCTTCTAGTCTATACATAAAATATATCCCAGCTGACACAGCATCCCTTGCTTACAGCCCAAGCTTTTAAAATCGGGTAATTATTGGGAGCTCTTTGGGTCTGTTTGTTTCCATTTAAACAACACCCTTCTGCCCCCCCATATATGTTCTTTTAATTTTTGCAATTGTAAAGAAAGGCTTGAAAGTGTAAACAAGGCACGGTGAAGAGCAGCTGCCTGAGCTTGAGGATGACTGATGTGCAGCTTTGAAATGTGCAGCAGGTTTCCTAGGCAAGACAATGGGTGAAGTAGTACTTGGGAGCAGAAGGTTCTTAGGAGCAGTTCAGTCCTATATCTTGTTATATATGGCCCTAATGTCTTAAAGATTTCCCCTAAAATCAGACATTTTATTCACCTTAGCACACCCTGCTAGATTGTTACTGAGGCAGCAGCTACATGACCAGTGTGAAGATGTAAGAATTATTTGAACTGAGTACATTTTTCCAATAGATAATGGGTTTGATTAATGTAACCTCTTCATCTTGAAATTGAATGTAATGTCCATCTACAGATCACTGTCTGATCTGTTGAGTTAAGGTCTCACATTTCTGCTTATCGTACAGCACATATACACATCATTTTCTTATTATAAAAATTTACTCTGCAATTTTTGTTAATATATTTTTCCTTTCACCTCATTATGAAGAAGTCATTGACTATACATAGCTTGCCTAGCCATGATGTCTATTAGAAGCTACTGAAGTTATTCAGAGAAAATTTATAACCAAACAAAATCATAAAACCTTTTAAAATGTCATCTTTTAAATCCTATCTTTACGAATCTTGCAAAATACTGAGCTCTACCTATTTAGCAGCTATATGTTGGCTATAAATATATATTTATATTGTCCTTGATCATTAGATTTTTGAATGCTTTAATGACTTCTTGTTTAAGAATTTGACATGAAGTTTAGTAAAAGCATCTTTTTAGAATAAACTGGCATCAAACAGTGTCAAATATTCCATTACTTTCATTGCTCTGAAATAGCTGTAGTCATTAAACACTCTGACAATATTATAAGTCTACCAGTACTCCAAAACATCTTTATCAGAGTGTTGCTATGTTTGTCCAAGCTGGTGGATATTTAGAAAGGAATAAAGAAATAACCAAAATGGTGATATTAGGTGTTATATAACTGCTCACCCACACATCATCCTGCTCTCAAAAGCAAAGCTCTGTCTTTTTGTCATGCTTGAAGTTTCATTTACAGCTCACTTTCTGGAAATGCTTCCATCAACAATTTTGGAATTTGCTCTCTCCTGATGATCATGCAGGTAGCACTAATTTTCTGCCGTGTTTCCTGCAGAGCCAGTGTGGACAGAGGACACACAGAGCAGAATATAATTATGCTTCCCTGTGGAGAAGCATTCCCTGAGAACTGGTTACCTGGCACAGGGAGCCGGGCAGTGGCTGCTCAGCTGCAGCCACTAGAACAAACCTTCTTTTCTTGTGGGTTGGTTAACAAACACCTCCTTATTCTTCTGTTTCTTTACAGGTCTTTTTCATTTTGTAAGGCTTTCTGGATGTGCCAGCTCCTGCTTATGACGCCTTACACATGTAATTTATCTATTTTCAACACAGAGCAGTGTGATTTCACTAAATTTTTAGTGTATATATTCTGTAAGGCTTCCTATTAATCCATGTTTCCTATCATTAGTCATGAAGTTGCAAGTTTGTTGTTTCTGTCTTAGTACTAAAGATGTTTTGCCCCAGTGCTCCCCAGCACTGACTGGAATGTGAAGGATGTTATCTGTATTCCTTTCCTTTAATCTAGAAGGTAACATTAGTAGGTACCTGTTGTGCTGTGTAACATCATTAAAGTTCTCCATTTGTGCAAGGCTGAGGACACAAATAACTTGGGATAAAATGCAAGTGGTTTCCTAGATGGGTCATAGTTCTTAATAGTCTCTTTCATCTTAACTTTGTAATCTCATTATAAGGCAAATGATGGTTGAAACCAGATTCCCTTTAAATGCTAAAATTTAACAGATTATAATTTCTTTCACAATGCTGTGCAATATTAATGCCTTACACTTAATGATATGTAGGCAAATAAAAAGTATCAATTTCATCAATCTTTGAAAAATACTTAAGTCTCACAGAAAGTATTCACTTTTGAAGAAATACTGTTTACATAACCAGTTCTCAAAAAGCCTTGTTGGAACTTCTCCAGGAGGGCAAAAGTATGTGTTTAATGACACAGTAAGAAAGTGAGAGAATATTGCATTAAAAAATTAAATTCCCCTTTTCTCCCATATCTTTCTTGACCTACAAGTCAGCAACTTGTCTTCTCAAGAAATATCTGAAAGCACTATGCAGTCAAACTGCTGAGCTACTGCATATAAAAGTGGATAAATAGGTCTTGATAGTCTCTGCTCTTGCTTTATAGAATATGTAACGTGAATACTTAGGAAATCTTGCATTAGTTGAACAAAGAAGAATAATTTTATGCAGTGCTAAAGGACAATTGAAATATTCATATATTGGCTTATATTTATAACACAGTAGATCTATTGGTGCCCCTTCTAATTCTTCTCCTTCTCTCTTCCTTGGTTTTTATCTAATTTAAATCTAAATTTAATGGCGTAGTGTTTACATACCTCAATTTCAAGCACAAGAATGTATAAACATTGCCCTTGCTCCTTTTCCAGGAAGGATTTCTCTGGGGTATGATTACACTCTGTAGTGTGTGTCAGTTAAATTTGTCAAATCTCGAGAACAATGGCAACATCCCTATTCATGTCTCATTGCGAATCCTGTGTGGAAATAAACAGTTTCTGCAGCTTAGCTCCCAGGAATCAGAGATGTGCTCTGCCATTGATAGGTTGCTACAGTGCAGTCTGAAGTTATAACTTCAGGAGCAGTGACTGCACCCATTGCAGGCACTGGGGAGCTCTGCCTGCCCGCAGGCATTGATCTGAGCAACCAGAGAGCACCTCCAGCCACGCTTTGGGCACTGAGCACTGCAGGCTCCTGAGGATGAAACCAGAGAAAAGAAAGAGCCCCTCCAAAGAGCATCCTGGGGTCTGTGCTCTGAGTTCTGGCTCCTCCGGGCTGATTCCAAGCAGCTCTGTGTCTCCTTTGGCAGCGGCCGGAGCCTCCAGCGCTGAGAGCCCCGTGCAGTGCCTCGCTCTATATACACAACAAACCCCTCTCACCTACCGTTTGCTTCTCCACTTGCCTTTTGGCCAAGGTCAAACACAGTAATTCCATGAGCACAGGATATGCTGCTGGCTGTCTTCTCACATGGCTGATGGAAACATTTAACTGAAGGCTTCTGACTTAGATCACTACAGCAATGGCTTCAGTCCAATGCTTTTTAAGTCCATTGCTAACAAAGGGTTTACAAAGACCTCCATCTTTCCAACAAACCTCCTGCCCTCAGGTTGCTAAAAATGCCAATAAATTCAGTTCTCTCTGCATTTTCATTATTCTCTGCTGCAGTTTTTCAGACATTTAAAAACATTTAAAACACTCCTTCAGTGGGAGTGCTTCTTTGTATTTTTACTTTTTTGTGTTTTGTTTTGGTTGAAAGGCTTAATAGCTTTAGGGCAGATATCTTCAATATTTTTGATTAAAAATGTGACCTCTAGTGAATAACTTGTGATATTTTTAGCTCTGCTTGACTCAGTTACTGCAAAGATCACATACCACACCTAAAGACAATGTTAGCTGCCCAAGACATGTCACCTACTAACTTATGACTCATGATAATCCTGAGACTTCACTATGAAAGTGTTTCTGCTACAGATCCCAATTTAGTCTGTCCCATGTCTAAACATGTCTGGGTAAGGGCTATACCATTTCTTTGAAAACAGTTAATAATCTTCATGTCGTGTGCTTTTTAAACCACATGACACATTCAAACAACCATGACACAACCCAACCACATTCAAGCTGGGATTGGAAACATAACTGCTGTGATGCACAGAATGTCATTTAAATCTTGAAGTTTCAGGGTGTACCAAGTGTACTATATTTAACACTTGGAGCATGCACCATGAATTAGGATGCTTTTGTATTGAGTCTCTTCTTGGTCTGCAGAGCTCATGATCTGCTGGAATAGGCCATGGAGTGAGCAGCCTCCTTCTGCCCTGTTGTAAAAGCATCTGCAAAACAACGGCAATCCAGGTCTCAATCCTCATAACTGGGGCAAGCCTGTTAAGAAGAGCCAGATCTCTGCAGAAGACCATTTATTTTTGTTACATAAAATAACTTATGGGAAAGAAATAGAAACAGAGGACAAACCCTGCAGCTGTTCAGTCCACCCGTCTTCTGTCTGTGATGCCGCTTTTTTACAATTCTGTTTAGTCAAAGCATGTTCAGCTATATAATATGTGAAAATAAATTTCAGGTACCTGTCTGTTTTCTGGCTGTCTGGGAGCTGTATGTGTAACTTGTCAGGCTGGAGCTAAGCAGCTCAGAGGAAGTTCAGAAACCCAGTTCCTAATGCCTGAAGAGTTCTGAGGTCAGACAGGAAGGGCTTGGTGAGGTTTGTTCTTACAGACTTGAGTAATCTTGGGGTAGATGTTTTAGGGGCTCTTTTTGGGTTGTGCATTGAAAGTCCTCAGCTGTTTTTAATTTGTGTGTCAATGCTTCTTTTTGAATCCCTGAGTCACGTTTGGGAGCTTGGGCAGAACCAGCACTGCCTGTATTAAATTCTTGGCAGCAAGTTAGCACTTTCTATGCGAGAATATTCTAGTGCTTTGCAAACATTAATTACATTTTACAGATCCTCTGAGGAAAGATGGAAAGCTAACTCTGGTTTTGGAAGACATGCTGATTTTGTAGATTGACTGTATGCTGAAAGCAATGTAAAATCAACCTTTATGTTGCCCAAATATATAACCTATGTAAAGTTAAAAGAAAAAGCAGCAAGATTCCAAATCCTGCTGCTTCAGTGCCAGAGAGGAAGAAATGAAAATCAGTTTGTGACTAGAAAGGAGTACTTTGATAACTGGGAATATCACTTTACATATGCTACCTGATGAGTCCCTTTCTTGTCAGTATATATGACGCTGCTTTGTCTAATTATCTCTGACATTTCTTTTGAGCTTTATTTTTGTTTTGTACATACATATTGGATAAGAAAGGTCTGCCAGTCCCTGGGAATCATGTATAATTCAGAATAACTATTAGCCCTTTGATGGATAGAAAGCATATTTAAAACATAGGTACAGAACAGCAAACAAAATAAGGAGGGAGAAAAGAAAAAAGAAATGCAATTAATGTGCTCAGCATATCAAGTACAGATCCACGTTCTCATGTTCAATAACTGCCTAAAAGAAGTAAATACTGCACTGGGGTATTGACCAGCATGAAGGAAAAGAGGAAACTCATAGGAATCCCTCAGGGAAGTGTGAGATATCATAAGATCTTGTCCAAAACCATTCTCATAGCCGTCCTCCATTCAGTCTGTGGTGTGGAAGTCAGCGCTGCACTCCTCCCACGCTTCCCTGTTAGCCTGAGCCTGGAACAACTTGTTCCTTGCCCATTGTCATGATCCCTGTTCCCAACCTGCCCAAGCAAGAGACACTTTGATCTTTAGGTTCTAAACACAGCAGAGAAATTGACAGATGTTATCAAGACAAACAGCTTTAAAATTACATGTCTGCTTAGTTGGTCTTTTACTTTACTCTCTTTACTGCAGTCCCTATTGTAACACATTGTTCTCTTATTATAGCTTAGGCATTTTTTCTAATGATAATTGAATCTTTTGGGTTTTCAACACCTGTGCAAAGGATGTGGTTACTAATTTGGAATAAGAGTCAAGCTTCTGGAAAACATCTCACTTGAGGTTAGATGCATGTTGTGTTTTAATAGAAAGAAACAGTCCTTTGTACTATCATGTTTTTTACTTACAGGGAAAAGCTATTACAGAGCTAACGTACTATGATTTTACTCATTTAATTAGAGATGGAATAGTGCATTGGACCAATTAAAGTCGATAAACTCTGAATCAGTGAAACAGTTACTTCAGATGGTACAAGCATCAGTGTAACAGAACAGGTGATCAGTCTAAATGAGGAGTCTGACAAAAAAAATATATTTGAGTTGGTTGTAGAATGAGAAGGATATAAGAGAAATGGTATTTTCACTCAGGTTGTGACCCTATTTTTTGGTGCATGGAAGGGTGATTAAACTTTGGTTGGGCCAAAAATATATGTGTGGCACTGGGCAACAAACTGTGGAGGCACTTGCTTTGTCCTGGTAAACATTTCAGTGGCAAAAACTGAAAAAATATGTTCATGTTGATCTGATTCCTCATAATTCCTGCAAGGCACTCAGAGAGCCTTTGGCATTTGTAGCCTAAGCAAGCACCAGCACTATAGCATTTGAAGCAAGTTATTCTCTGTGAGATACAAGGTGTGTATAATAATATATGATAATTATTTTATTGACTCCCTTGGAAATGTAGCAATTTCTAAATTATTAAATTGCAATGAATTTCTATGTTTCTATGTTTGTAAGCACAACTTGGTGTCTGGAGTTCTTGCATCTTCAGAATGGACTTGTGAACTTCTCATCACCTACCGGTACAGGCCTGATCCAGGTCGAGTTTCTTGCAGAAGTTATTGTGCCTTTATGTAGGTCCCAGAAAGACAGGAGAAATATGTTCACAAATTAAGGTTAAAGCAATGAGATGCTTTTATTTTAGAAGGAGCAGGATGAGCTCATGCAGTATCTGAATGTGACTGTGCAGCCCTGATGTTTTGCTGTGGGCTTAGTTGTCCTAGCAGCAGCTTTTGTAAATCTTTATCCCATGGCCTCCAATTATATCTCTGTTCACAGGACCTGGAGTTCTCTATACCTTAAGTAAGAACTTCAGTTGAATTTGGTGGAGAGTTTTGGGTGTTTCTGAATCATGGAATGGAGTGGTTGCGAGGCTGAGAGTGCAAACCAGGGGTTCTTCCTTCTGTGCTCGCTATTCCTGAAGCACAAACGTGGCCATGGTTTTCTCAAAGTCGGAGCATGCGGGGGACAGCTGCATTTCTACAGAACAGCAGTCTCTCCCAGCTTATTTGTAAGGCTCGAGATGATAATTAATGAAGAGAGTAACATTGAATTTTAATTGGGCTGTAATTATAATACAGCAATTTATAAAGTGAGACTTTCAAGATTGTTCAGCCCCTACAGCATTTTGTTCCACAGCTAAATCTAGCTCTAAAAGTTAAAGGCAGATAAATAATTGGTTCTGAAACATACTGATCACAAGTGGGTTGAGTGTATTTGTGTGTGTGGGTACCATGTATTACGATTTATGTGGAAGAAGCACCTCTGTGTCAGATCTGATAGCGTGGAGACCAGGCAAGTTAATGCATCTACTCATAAACAGGCAGAGCTGACAGTGGAGCAGGACTGGGTTTATCAGAAGTCAGGAGACTTCCAGCTGGATTCAGTCCATGCCCTGAGATTTATGGAGAATCTCAGTGTAGCCCCCAAAATTGCCAAGAATAAGAGTGGTATAGATGCAGGGATTTCCTTCCCCAAAATGTTACAAGCTCCCATCTAAGGGAAACTTCAGTCCACATAAACTCAGATTAGCCAAGAGAGAAAGTAATGAAGCTGATGTGGTTCTGTGGAGAGTGGTCTTCTTTACTGGGTTTTAGAGGTCAAGAAACTGTAAATCAAATATCTTCCTCTTATTTGGATCTTTGTGTTAGCAGTATGAACAGTGGTGGATTTTTGCTGCTGCAAAAAGGTGTCAGAATTTATGAATGGGAAAATTTCAAAAATGTCCACTGCTGGGCTGGCTCAAGAGATAACATGCTTATTTCAAATACCTAACCATTTGAAGATCTTGATCTCCACTTACCTTGTGAGATCTCTAATTTTTCTTGCTTTCAACTGGGCTAAAAATGTTAGAAGGGCAGATTTTCCAGTGGTGTGGAAGAAAGATGAAAGAATTGTGCTATTGCTAGCTCCTATCTTTATTTGTAAAATTCCATCTGCAAATTCTGCTTTTCCTCAAGTAAAGACAGTCTCTAGGAGAAAAAAAAAATCAAAAGATGGACAGCTGGTCACAGTAGAGGTCAACATTAAGGATTCCTGCAGGAGAAAGGTAAAAGCAATTACCTGTCCTCAAGTAGAAAAAATCCCAAGAAAAATAGTAATAGCAAAATCCATAATCCAAGTTGAATTATGAAATAGGTCAGGTCCAGAAGGCTGTCAAGACCCCTGCCTTTAGCTAGCTCATTAACAAACCTCACATCTCCCACAGGAAATTTCTCTTGTTTACTGAGTTTTCAACCCCGAGATTACAGATAATGGAGAAAAGTAAGTATATACAAAATACCTAAGTATTTTGGAATAGGCTTTTATGCCTGAGCTTGTAAAATCATGTTGAGGAGCTGGAATCTCATCACTGTAGATCTTCAGGAGCAGGTTAGAAAAAAACCTGTCAAGAATGGAATAACAGGTATCCCTTGGGAGAGACCTAAACTAGTTAAATTAAAAAGGACATTGAGAGTTTTACTTTTCTATAATTTGTGGTTAATCAAAATTTTGACACTCCATGGGCTATATTTTAGATGTAAAAATAAAATTTTTAGATTTAATTTTCCAACAGCAGTTGATAATGAAGGGATTTCTGACTCAGTTTTTCTGGAAATGCCTGTGGTTTAATTTTGGGAATTTCTCAAAAGGAGTGAGGAGAAAAATGGAATACTGCAAATGCCTCAGGTTTAATTAAAAAATGTTATTTAAATTATTGTCCTGATAGAAATACAAGAAACCTTCATGAAAGACCTCCCTCTCTCTTCACACACACACACAAACTTCCACCACTACTTCTGCATTAGCCAGTTCTGCTTCATGCAAGGAAATATCCCATTAGGAATCTTTGCATATACCAGAGGATTAGGCTTTGGATACTTGGACACTAATATAGACGGCTACTGCTACTGGCATTTTGTATGGTTCCATTTTTTGGTTAGAAACTAATAGAAACTAATAATTTCAATATAATATGGAGTTAGAGGCATCTTTTCTATGCAAGAATTGAGAATATCTGAAGTGACTAACGTTTTGTGGAAGGAAAAAAGAACAGAACATGAATATCTCAGAGCTGAAGCTTTCTCCCCAATAAAGTAAATAGCTTTTAGAAAACATGTTTCTTTTGTGATGCTTGATTATGATTTCCTTTATTGTCATCTGGCAGAGGGGGGTTGATGTGCATTGTTTTGTCTGGGAGGGGGATCTGCCTTTTCTATATCTGCAACAGCAAAATTGAGAATTATCTCAATTTACCATGGAGAGCTTAATTAATTCAAACGGCACAAACATGCCATTTCCATCAAGGACTTGTGTTTATTTGTTTGGTTCATGGTGCCATGAAGCTGTCTCTATTGTGGAAACTATCAAGGCTATGCAATTTGGCTTCTGATAGAAAAATTTCCTTTCGTTATGTTTCTTTTCTCTTATGTAGGAGCATTTAAGTTATTGAAATTAGTAAGAATGCTTCAGTTTGTTTCCTCACATGTGTCAGTTAACAACAACTCGATTTGCAGCTGCCACTCATGTTTAACCAAGCAAGTGAGCCAAGAAAACAAGATTGTGTTTGTATGTGCTGACTGGTTAAAATATACAGCTAAAAGAAACAGCTCCTGATCAGAAAAGAGATTTGCTTAACTAGACCATGCTCCATGAGCAGGGCTCATTTGTGTTCTTGTTACAGTTGCCATTCTTTCCACTTCTACAGGCATTAATCAGGCATGGACACTTTGATATCTAGATGGGTTTTCCACCAAGAGAAAAGGCTTAATTAGGGTGCAAGGAGCAGCAGCATGGATTCCACAGTGCTCCACAAGAGGTGACACAATGTCCTGAACAACCCTGAGGCTCTGGGTGAAAATTAGGAGAAGTTTGAGCTCACACTGTCTTTTATGGTGACTATAAGCACCAAACAAGTACACACAAAACATAGCCAAGTTTACCACATTCTCCCTTTCTAGGACTTCCAGTAATTATATCCAAGAATTGGACCAGGTTGGATATTCTGATATCGGGTAGTCAGGGAAAGGCATCAGCTCATTGAAACGCCCCAGGACAGGCCATATGTCTAAATGCAGCTGGGTTCAGGGCTGCACTGGGAGTCTATAGCCCCTGGAGACTAAAGCCTTGATCAGAATCATAAAAGAAGATAACAGGATTGCCTGAAGATATTATTAAGAAATCCAAGAATACTGCTTGCAGGTGGTATAAAATGAAGCCTTAAAAAATGTTTGACAACGGTTGAGTTAGACTGATGGGGGGAAAGACCCTTTATACACAGGGAAAGCTAAGACAGGAAGGAAAGACAAGAATGATTTGGAGTTGGACAGATGTCTGATGTCACACTGCTGCTAACATGGCCTTGAACTTTCAGGTCTTCATACCTCCCTGCCTTTGATCATCTCTATCATAAAAAGGCCAAAATGTTGTACTATTAGAGGCTGCAGTGCTTCTTAACATGGCAAAACTATTACTTGTAAGCAATAATCATTTTGGTTATTGCAGAATAATACTGAACACCTTTCAAAATGCATATACACATAAATATAGCATGTATATGCATATATGAAATGGTTGCTAATCACCTTTAATTGTCCAGGTCTGTGGTTTTAGAATGTTTCTTAATGTTCCTTCTTATTCTTTAAAATTCTACAACAATTTTTTGGAAGATTATAGTCATCTTTGAGTAGTTTAATGAACATAGCCCATATGGAGAATCTAATATTCTGCACATTCATGCAGGAAAATAAATCCAGCAGTAAAACCCAACACTATGGCATCTTTCTAGCAACAGAATATCTGCAAGAATTTTCCAGGGCTTTCTAGAACTTTGAAATGATTGCTTGAGGAAAAATCTCCTCATGACAGTGAGAATTTTTTCTGTTTCCTACAGATGTAATTTCTTCCTAAATTATTGGTTTTGTCAGAAAGGATTTATTTTTTTGATGAGGCTATGAGAAAGTGATAGTCTCTACTTATTCTTACTTAAACGATATGGAATAGTGGATTTGTTTTGGTGTGCAAACTTAAGTAAAATTAAATTAATTTCTGGAGTTTTAGTGACAATATTTTAAATAACTTGCTTTTCACTATTACATTCCCTAGAAGATATTGTAGTGTCAATTTATTGTGGGCTTTGATGTTTTCAAGAAAAGTTCTTGTAGGAATGCAAGTAAGGAAAGCTTAGACATAGGAATTGTTTTATAATAGATAATATCTTAATATATTGAAGCTACACAATAATTAAAAAGTTGTAATGACTCTTAGTTTAGAGATTTTAAAAAGTTTCCTGTTTTTTGAGTTGTTCAGATTTCTACCATGAGGTTTTTGTGTAGATTTTTAAATTAATTTTTATATTTTAAATTTCTGTTGGTTTTGTAATAAAGTGCAAAGATTAATTTGCAGTAATTACTTGACAGTATTAATAAGTGATTACACTGGTTTGCCATATATGTAAAGAAATAATTTGTGTTTCTATAATTGGAAACCTTAATATGTAGATCACATGCAAGCTTGGAAGTCCTTGAAAACGGAAGTAATCTTGTAAAACTGAAGTTGTAAAAGAAAAGATAAAAAGACATGCATGGGGTAAACAAATTTTAAAGCTTTCCTCAGATCAATGTTTTTGTCACAAGACTTTCTCTCTGTGCCAGGTCATGCTAAAAGTAAAGAAGAAATTATGTCAAAACCGTGATGGAAAACTGCTTTGCTAATAGAAGAATATTAACTTTGTCTTGTTCTTTTGCTGAAGAAGGTCCAAAATAACCTGTAATAATTTGAGGGGCAGGTCAGAATCAAAGTCAGTAAAAGGATCAAAGGCCGTGTGAATCAGGGTCTGGGCTCACAGTCTGCAACGCTGTTACAGATTTCCCACAGTGGGGCTGTGTAGTACTGGAACTTAGGGAGCTTAAGCCTCTTGGATGCTACTGTTTCATTGGGCTGGCTGATACAGTCTGCAAATTAATTTAGGGTGTAACCGGATTGGCAGTGAGTTATGTGTCCTCACAGGAACAGAGTCAGATTCCAAACAGATTGATTCTGCTCCCAGAAGCTTTGTTTCCAGGTACAGCACAAAAATCAGCATATTTGCTTAGGAAATTGTTTTGGTTGTCGCAAGGAGCTTGCTATAAAATTCTGCTGTGAGTTAATATTCTTGGAATTTAGTTTAAGATGCTGGTCTTGGCAGAAACTTGTTATGCAAATAATATCCTCCAGATGTGAAGTGTATTATGGAAAATACTAAAGAATGCATCTCTATGAGTGCAGCTAGAATGTACAAAGTAATCTATGCAATGTCTTTTCATAATAAGAATCATAAAATAGAAATTAGAATTGAGACAAAAAAATGCATATTATATTGTTCTCACAAAGCTTTGACCCTGCCCGAATTTTGAACAGGGATTTTTTCATGGTGCTCTTCCTGGAATAAGTTCCTTATACAACAATGTAAATTATTCAGGACTGGATTCACCTATGAAATGCATCCACTCATAGCAGGTGAGCACAAAAAATGAAGAAAGACAGACCTGGACACCAAAGAGCTCTTAACTTAACATTGGCCTGGTAATAGTCCACAGTGAGTCAGAGAAGTGTGAAAACTAAAAGTCTAGGAAATAGAAATGAGATCTTCTTTATTTCAAGATAATTTTTATATAATTTGGAAACTGAAAAATGAAACTCTAATTTTTTGTTTATACAGAATGAGCAGTGCATTCTTCAGTGACAGATTTTGTCTTGAAATAGAGAAGCAAGAACCCTGAAAATATATACAGCATAACAATCAGCTTTGAAACCTTCGGAGGTCCTGTTGCAACATGTGAAAACTTTGATCACTTTTTGCAGCAGTTACTGTACTTTAGAAAGACAAAGGAAAAGCCCTACACTATAACAGGGCTTAAGCCTCAATCATACTTCAGGAATCGCGATGATTTCCACCCTCTACTATGCAACAAAGCCCCATCTCAAGTCAAGATGTAATTGTTAGGCAAGGAGGATAAACATGGTACAGTCTGTCAGGATACAGAAGAAGTGAAATGAAGGGTTCAGTGAGAAATGCTCAGTCCCAGCTCATAGCTCACTTAACAAATACCAGCTCTGCAATGCACAGGGCTGCCCCAGCAGAAGGAGCATCCTCACCACCTCTGCAGCCTCAGACTCACAGGTCATGATTGAGAAATATTTTTAAAAAGGCTGATTAGATGGTGCCAGAAGTAGTCCAAATCCAAAACTACTTATCAGCAATACTGACTTATTTTAGAAAGTTTTGCCAGGTCCTTCAATGGATCACTAAATTTGTCCTGCATTTAAACAGAAGAACTTGTGATGCCCTTTTATACAAAATTCTGGAACCTGACCAAAGATGCTTATAAACCACGACCTGGAATATACCCTTGTCTTCTACCTTAAGAGGGTTTTGTTCCTCTTCGCATAATAACTGTAAGATTCTCCATTTGTTTCAGCCTGCTTTTGCTTTTATTATTTTAGCATAAAATGGAAAGAAGTTGTAACTCAGTAAACACATTTTTTATGCGAGGTTTTTATATCTAACCTATAAAGCTCTCATTTGTTTTTTTTCTTCTGTAAGCCTAAAAGTTTGATTATTAAATATAATAATGATAATAATAAAGTAGAGATAAGCTCTTTCTTAGCTGGCATTACTTCAGATTCCAGTGTATTTTTCCCCAGCCTCACTTCATTATAGCTCTATTTCCTAGTGCATAACCAGCATGTGTCACACTGAATGAAAGCTGGCTTCAGAATAACAGTCAGTAAGACGATTGCTCTTGGAACACACAGTGACCTTACTCTATAATTAAATGCAAAACCTGTGTGGAAAAAATTGATGTTAAAAGTCTTAGCTTATGCTCACCAGAGACTGGTAGTGCAGAGGCAAATGCATTCATATTAACCTTAGTTGCTTAGATTTGGCACCAGAGTATTTTTGTGCTTTTGACATCAGAGGGATTGGGACACCATGGGCTGAAGGGAGGGTGAAATGGTGGTGCTTTCCTGTTCAAATGAATTTGTAGTGAATAGAGTTTTAATCGACAAAACTTATAATTTAATAATCTTTAAGGATACCAATGCCTTAGGTTTCTCAGGCATTTTCAGACGAGTGCACTGGGAGAAAGGTTTTCTGAGATAGGAAAGAAAAAGGAGGGGACTATGCCAGGATTTCTGGGTGCCAGTGCTGTCCATCTTGCACCCTCTTTAATTCATTTCAAGTATGATGGAAAATGCCCTAATAGAATCAGTCCAATTTCAACCTAAACACAGAATACATTGTAATATTCTCCAGAAGTAAAATGCATTTTAGGAAAGTGTAGAATTTTGGTAGTTTCCTTAGATTACCTTGAAGAAATCTGCAATTAGGTAAATAATTTTATATAGTGGTTTCTAAACCAACTTTTTCGGTCAGTACATCATGAACATTTAGATAAGTTAACTGGCTTTCTACAAGGTGAACAGAATGAAATTATTTTAAAAACATTAAAAATGTATTGCGTTTTTCTCTTTCAATTTCCCTTCGCTGTCCTCTGACCTCCTCAGTAGAAGTGAACAAAGTTTGTATTCATCCAGGACAGCTTTTAGACTTCCAGACCTGAAGTTTCTATCTTTCTTTCCCATTAATGGTCTATTTTTTCTCATAAGGTTACCTTCATCCTTACCAGCCCTTCCATTTACTCAGTTATCATAAGCTGTAGCCACATCATACTTCAAATCAGCCCAGCATTTCAAGGCTGTGAGGTGCAAGCTCCCAAGACAGCCGACAGGATCTGTTTGTCTGATACCCTCTGTCCTCTCTTGAACTGGCTCCACCACATCCAGAGCCATATTTTCTTCATGTCTCCTGAGACAAGACGTTCACTTTTGATCTTGTCTGTGTCTCCTTTTTTCACACACGACTTCCGTTCTTCAGCAAGGCCATCTCAGTCACCTGTCCTTTGGTTTGCCCACTCGATTTGCTTCTTGATTTAGCTTTAAACAATAAAATAGCAAACAGCAAAAGTCACCAACTCAGTCAAGACCAAGGCTCTCTGAGATGTTCAGTGAGAGTTGGGTTTTTTTTCTCTCACCACCTTTCAAAATCTCTTAATTTCTTCCCTTTGACTGTTTAAAGTTGAGGGATTCTAGTTTTGTAGCAGGTTCAGCTTAGAATGCTGTATGTTGCTGAAGCACACAGTCAGTCAGTAGGAAGTTAATAGCTTTTATCAACAGGTCTTTTTAGCTGATGAAAATAACAATGGAAAAAGAAGTGTGAACCTTGGCTGCGCTTTACTGCTATCAGTGTTCATTTTGGTTTTGACATCAAAATGCTCTAAATGACCAAGAAAATGATCTGGGAGACACCAAGAAAATGTTATGCAATTTTCTGTGACATTGCCAGCTCCTTTCATTCCTTTCCCTCACATCTCTGCAGAAATCTGAAGTAGTGTTAATGGAGGAACTCTGAGAGTCTTCTGGGGCAGGTTAGGTAAACCTTAAGGGTTAGATTTTGACTGGTCTTTAAACTGCTTTTCACCGGTAGGAAATACTGCAATTGGCAGTCTTTTGAAACTCTAGCAAAGATTTTTTTTTTTTAAATTTTAGTTTTTACTACCCGTCCAGGCTATCAGTCAAGAGTTTCCTTGTCCCCCCTGCAGGAGGTTGGCTGAATAGAGGAGGTCACCATGAGGGAGAGGAACTGGTGTCATGCTGCCTTGCTCTGTTGTGATTGTTCCCTGTTTCTACTGAATCCTCAGGTACTTCAAAGCTCAACTGGTGTAGTCCATATTCTAAAAGGCTGTCACTGGGTCTGTAACAAAGGAGCTGGATATCCAGCACTGCTTTGACAGTCAGCTGGATGCTGCTCTGTGATCAAACCTCTCAGGAATGGGTTCCTCAGCTTACAGAGAGAGTCAGGATTTGATAGACCACATGAAGTTTTCTTTGGTTAAAACTTTGCCTCTTCCTATCCAGTCAGCAGCCAGTAGAGAGCAATATTGCATACACATGAGAAATTAGTTCACTAAACTGTACTATTCTAAGGGGAATTAGCCACTCTAATTATTGTTTTCCTTCTCAGTACTGCTGTAATAAGTAAGCTATACATAAAGGAGTTTAAGATTTGCTAATTTTTTCATTCTTCTCAATCCTTACTTTTTATCTTGTGTGTAGTCAATCGCTTGTCAAACCTGAAGCTAACTTATTTGGTATTATATATTTAAAATTATTTTTTCTCTAAGAACCCACTAAAGGGATATAACACATAAAAATTAGATTAAAGAAAAAAATCCTTTAATCAGCTAGT